>CM021103.1:254105812-254140238 GCA_007115665.2 Sequoiadendron giganteum
GAGGGAGATGAGAGATAGAGGAGACATCTAGTGAGAGAGAGAGGGATAGGAGAGATAAATATAATTAGAGAGGGAAGGAGAGGTAGAGAGAGAGTAGAGAGGGAATGAGGGAGGGAGGGAGAGAAGCAATATAGAGAGGTGTAGAGAGAATTTTAGGGAGTGATGGATGGAGAAGTAGGTAGAGAAGGATTAGGGAGGTAGATAGTAGAGAGGGAAGGAGAGGGAAAGGTATGGATGGAGAGAGTGGGAGGTTAGATAGAGAGTAATGGAGAGAGAGTGGTAGGTTGTGATGGATGGAGAGCTAGGTAGAGAGGGAGAGGGGATATATATATGTAGAGAGGGAGGGAGAGAGGGAGATATATGTAGTGAGGGAGAGAGAGGTGAGATATAGATAAATAAAGAGTGTTTGAAGGAGAGGTAGGTAGAGAGAGGGAGAGAGGAGATAAAGATAAGTAGAGATGGAAGGAGAGGTAGAGAGAGAGGTGAGATAGAGAGAAGTAGAGAGGGAATGAGGGAGGGAGGGAGAGAGTGGTAAGGTTTTATGAATGTAGAGGTAGGCAGAGAGTGATTAGGAGATAGAGAGTAGATAGGGAAGAAGAGAGGGAGAGAGAGGGAGGTGAGAGAGAGGTTAGCTAGAGAGAAATAGAGAGAATGGTAGGGTGTGATGGAGGGAGAGGTAGGTAGGTAGAGAGAGAGAGAGGGAGAGAGAAGTGAGGTAGAGAGAATTAGAGGGCAAAGGAGAGAGAGACAAAGAGAGATATTTCTTGAGATCAAGGGAGCGAGAGTCAGAAAAAGGGATAGAGATAGTGAGAGAAAGGTCTAGAGTGTAAGGGATAAAAATGAGAGATAGAGAGAGAAATAATACAATTTTTTTATTACTGAAATTTGACCTCCTGATTATTGAAATTTGACTAAGTTTGAAATTTAAAAGACCTTCCAAAAACTAGAAGAGAGAGGGGAGAGAGGGAGGAAGGGAGAGATAGAGGGAGTGGAGAGATAGAGAGCAGAGAGAAGGAGAGAGTGAGAGAGAAAGATGATAGAACTTGTTGACTACTAAAATTTGACATTCTAATTACTGAAATTTGACATGCTGATTACTGAAATTTGACTAAGTCTGAAATTTTTAAGATCTTCCAGAAACTTGAATTTGCATTATAACTCCTAGAGATCTGAAACCACTCTCAAACATCCTACCTATATACATGAAATATAACTTAAAGTATAAAAAAGTAAATGTCTATATGTAAATTCAACTTATACTTAAATGTTTATTTCATGTATATAGTTTCCCTGAAAGATAACAAGAGGAAAGATATAAGAAAAAGAGAAGAAAAAAATTCAAGTAGACCAAAATGCGAGTGCGTTATTATGCGCTCGTGTTTTGTCAATGCATTCACAAAACGTAAAAAATGCATTCACAAAACATGTCAAAACTAAGATTTCGTGTTAAATCTTGCTTTGGGAATTCCCGAGCCTTAGGCTTGGTATTTGCCTTGGAATACCAACTCAAAGGCTTGGAGGGCATTCCCAACGACCAAAGACGTGTTTTTAAAAAATCTACCATATTTCACATAATCGAGTTCGTGCTCACCCTCAGGATTGTACGTGGTTCAATATCAAAAAAATCGAACACATGGGTAATGTTGGGTTCTCTCTTAGCTATCCAACGATGTAATTTTTTTCACTTTCTAAAAATGTTAAGCCTTTCATCCATAATTTATTTTATTTGTATATCTTTTTTTTTCCAAAAAGCAGTGTGTGGTATTTTTTTCGTTATAAATTAACCGTTAATCGATTTTTCAAATAAATTACATTTTTAGAAACTAGACTCCATTCTACAATTTTTTTTTAAAAAAAATCAATTAGTTTCCAAAATTTGTAGGGGTAGCATGGCCAAAATTCTATTTTTCAGGAAATGTCCACTTCGAAAATTAGTAAAAAATAAAATATTCATTAAAATATTATCAGAAAAATTGTGCATCAACTACATACTATTAGCTAACATTTGACTGTTGTGATTTTAAAAATACTAAAAAAAGTTTACCGTACGAGGGTCGTACAAGAGTTGTTATGCTATGTTTTTCTGACAAAAACAACACCAATTTGTGTACGTCCCTCATTTGAACCCCTTAGTCTCAACCATTTTCAAAATAAATTATTAGTTTAGAAAGTAGGCTTGGAGCACTTGAATCCTTTTTTTTGTTCCATCTCAAAATTTTGAGTGTAATTATCGTCAATTTCACGTCCAAGGTCAGTATTTCCTGATTTCAGAAAAAAGTTGTCCACTTAAGTCCCCTTTTTGGGAACCATCTTGGTGCACTTACCCTAATGGAGTATGAACATGAATTAATGGAGTAAGTTACCTTGCCACTATGATTGATCTTGAGTTACTACAACAATTTTCCCTTGAATGCTTCAGAAAAGATGTCTTGTTGACTTGGAATGCTCAAACCCTAGCTTGCTTGAGAAGGAGATAAGAGTGCTTGAGAAGAATGAGGTGTAGACGATATGAGATGAGTTAGGATTAAAAAAAAAGAGAAAATCCCTTATTTATACATGGTGTGCCTTAATTTCCCGAAAATAACACCATACAGGCTGACCTTAGGGTTTAGGAGACAAAATTGCGCAATAATTTTAAGTTAAATTTGAATTTTATGCCACATAGGACTAGGTCACCCAAGGGGGCAACCTAGTCCATGTGGGAAATTTCCATTAGTTATCGGGGATTGAAGTATGATTATTGTTGCTTGTCGGGATTGTCTCACAAAACACACTAAAGTAAGGCATGTATGTGCATTAAGGGGTCGTTATAGCATAAGAAAGGGTTGATTTAGTGATGACAAGCCTAGGAAAGTGTGAAAATGTATTGCAACATCTTACAACACTTTGGCACAAAGCTTGGAAAGAGGTAAAAAGAGGTTGAAAAAGGTCCAAAATCCATAGGCAAGGGTCCAAATGAGTGAAAAGTGTCAAAGGCTACACTTCTTGGTGACACACTATCAACAGGCAATGCTCAAGGAATTGCGTTGTTATGGTGGTGGGATAATTTAATGAGGTTGAGATATTCAATGTATCATGCAAGCTAATTGCGAGGCATAATTTCCCATATCAAGCATGGGTGAGATGTCATCCTTACATACATGATGAAGTTAAGGATGTGAGCCCCATGAAGGAAGACAAATCTACTTAAAACTCTCAAACTAGGATGCTCAAAATGGGACCTCTAACTTATATTTTAGTAAACCAATCATGGAGAATGATCTCCCTACAATGGGAGATTGATAGGACAAGTAATTGACCAAGATGATGAGTCAAGTCTTCGGAAGTAAATGGATGTTTTTATAATGATTATTCATACATTTAACCACATGTTATTTCAATTTCTCTTAATATATATTTGAATATGCAAATCAACCAAACTTTAAAGTATAGAAACTAAATTGCAAATATAACCACCATCCACTAAGGCTCACCTTTTTCCAAATCATTCTATTCCTTTTTTGTTTGATACTTCCAAAACAAGTGTGGGAATGTTTGAAGAGTTGTATATGTTTTAATCCAAATCATTCTATTATGGATGATCTAAAAAATACAATCCTTCATTCTTTTAATCCAATGCATCTCGCAGGCATTAAGCCCAAAATTCTTCTAGCACCTTCCCCATTAAATATGCATGTAATTGTGGAAGCATTGACAAGGCATGTGGGGATTTTTTAATATTTTTTTTTTAAATTTGTTTCTTTTGAATAAATTTTAATCCTTTGTTTAGTAAAATAAGATATTACATACTAAAATGTATGTTGTTTATAATAATAATGTTAATATTTTATTCTTTTAAATAATTTTTTAATTTTAAAAAAAAAAAGATAATGTCTTTATCACATATAATATTATTTATTAGTAAAATGAATTTTATTTATTTATTATTATAATAATTAAATAAAATCAAAATGTCATTTTCTTTTGCCTGGTTTCATTTAGTTTGGAATCATTTTGACGAAACATCTTAATACAACTATAATCAACAAGTAGCACATTCTTGTACTAAGTTTGGCTCATGACCTAATATTGACACAAACTCTCTATATTTTATTCCTAAACACTATATATAGGTAAAGAACATATAAATATATACTAATATTATGCAACTAGCTACATGAATCTAAGTGTGTGATTTCATCATGAAAAATCACCACCATCGGCTAAACCCTCTTGAATAATATTCTCTCTTTAACTTGATAGAGTGTCACTAGTTCTTGTCAAACTAACATAATAAGTCATCACCATCATAATCATTCTTGATTAACTCTTAAGTAATAATTAATATAATTCAAATTGTCTTTCCTAATTGCTTGTTATTAAACAATCAATACATTAATTCAATGATTAAGCTAAACTAACTAAACAGGCTGTGACATTATGTTTGATATGTTGGCTAAAGTTCCTTTTAGTGATTTGGTGCTTGGTGGTTCTTCCAATCATGTGCTTGTTTCTTGTCAAGGTGAAGCATCCTTTTCCTTTGATGGCTCTTGCATTTCGTTGAGGATTTCAAATGTCATGGTTGGCAAAGCCTCTACTTGCATGGGGAATGCCCTAATAGGGAGGTTCTCAAGCTCTTGTTGGACTATTAATGTTGTTCATAGCTAGGATTTTAAAAAATGTTGTGTTTCCAGTCAGCCTTAAGTGGTTGTAAAGCCAACAATTTCTTCTTATTCTCCTTTTAATCCCTTGAGGAGAGCATGTGTGTCTTGCAAGGAGAGCCTTGGTTCTTTGGAAAATTCGTCCTTTCCTTGAAAAGATGATTTACTAGGTTTGATACAACTAAGGAAAAGTCTAACTAGGTCTTTATTTGTGTAAGACTACTAGGGTTCCTTTTTTAATAGTAGGGAGAAGAGATCATAAGAAGTATTGCTAATGCCCTTGGTTCATTTTTAACTATTGAAAATGCCACGAAATTTATGAAACACTTGGTTTTTGCAAAACACTATTAAGTTGCATCCCATTTGGGTGTCTAGGAGCAAAAAATCCATTATGAATCATCCTCACTTTTTTGCTTTCATTGCCATGGACCTAGGCATTTTTCCCATCCATGCCAATATATCAAAGAGAAGCTCCATATTCAATCAAAAAGGATCTTCCCTTCTCTTGGTCATAGGAGCTTGACGACTAGGTTTGAAGGAAATGATTTGGAATTCACAATTGTAAGACCCGCAAGAAATACTCAAGTGTCTTCCCTTAAGGGAAAATGAAAACCAAAAGTTGTATGTCCTTTGGTACTTGATTCTTATTTGAATTTAGGTAAGGGTTTGGACTTATTAGTCATTAGTCTTGTTGGGGAAATGAGGTCCCCCATTTAAGGGAAAAAGTAAACCAAGGGTCATTCCTCTGGTTGAGATTGGTTCTTCTTCGAAAAGCATAGGATGACCCAATCGAGTTAAACTTAAATTTCACTTCAAAGCTCTCTAGAGGTTTGGTTTTAAACCTCCTTGACTATGGTTTAGGTTGTCCCTTTGTTGTAGTTTTGTTTTTTGTTTTATAGAGGCCTTTATAGTCTTTAGGCTACTTTGTACTAGGTTCTACTTTTCATGGTGTAGCCTTTCTTGATGTAAAAATTTAGGGCTCCTTTCAAAACCCACTTTTGGTTCAGAGCTCTGGTCAAAAGCATTTACCTAATCAAAACATTACTTCTAGTGAATTCAATAATAAAACTCTGTAATATCCAGCTTCCAAGCCATTCAAGTTTAAAATAAAAAGCAAATTCAAATTTAACCAAATGTTTGATGACTAACAATGAAAGAAATAGAAAATTGCCACAAACTCACTAATTGGCAAAACGATATTATCAAGTTGAGCGAAACGATATTATCAAGTTGAGCGATGAAGGTAACCAACAGCTTCTCAAGAATGGTTCTCCACTCCAAAGATTTTGGAGTTGTCCTCTAATATCTCATTGGTAAACCTTAAAACCCTTCAATCCATACAAGTTCAGGGCACTTTTTTCTCAAATATGTATATATCCTACCAAGGTGTATTCACTTGTTGACCAGCAATATTACCTCTTCTAGATTACCCACTCACACTATGTCTCCTTCCATCCACTTCAAACCTACTCAAAACTCCTCCATGTCATTGCCCATATTTCCTTATTAAACACCTTCAATCCCTAATCATCAAAATCTCTTCATTCCTACGCTCTCCCCCAGTCATCTACATGAAGCTGCTACCTTTGAAAACCCTTACTTGGTTACCCAAGAGGACAAGCTTCATGCCTCTTATACTTTTGATCAAACTAACCATGCTGGTAACAATTCAACAAATCTAAGTCATGTAGCCCTCTCCAATTTCCTATCCTAACTTAAACAAATCCCCACTAACTTAATCATCACCTAAGCAACCATGAATCACTTGCCCCTCTCATGCAGAAATGTTTGGTTAACATGGCAACTCGTCACGCTCAGGGAGGTACTCTTCATCTTCAACAATATCAAAATGTAACTCTTCTGCAACAAAATCTTGAGTCGCAATATTTAAGGATCCAAAATTTGGAAAATATCCTCTTTTTCGACCCGCTCAAGTACCTGATTGAAAGGGCTATCTCTGAGAATCCCAACACGGCATTGACTTCAACAAACAATGCAATTGGTGATTCAAGCCAAACTTCTGATTGGTAAGTGCCAATATTTTAGCAGGCAACAACTGCTTAGAACATTCCCGCTTACTCCAATGGCAGAAAGCATATTTCGAAGTCCTGATCCTCTGTGGCATTGTTTCTTTGACTTCCATCAACTTATATATTATATATTATTATATATATGTTAGTTTTATCTCGTCCTATGCACTATTATATACAATCGTATAATTTTATACCCACTTTCTTAATCTTTTGCTGATTCTTGCCTCTCTAAATGTTTCTTCCACTGGTTTTACTGGGAGCTTCTCAGTGACTACTGTTTGGTTGGTTTTTCTGCCATGATTCTACCTTCTTTGCATTTATGGTTTGACACAGTCAAGGACTGCAATTTTGTAACTGCATCTCTCCTAGTTCTATATATAATATATTAACCTTTTCCCAAAAAAAAGGTGTTTCACATCGTGAATGTAGAATAAGGCCCACATGTAGATTAAGGCTTTAATATACTTTGTTCAAGTATAGTGTTTCTCTCCCTCATGTTACATATTGATATAAATGCATCACTGGAAATTAAAAGTTGGAAAAGTTGGAGATGCCCTAGAGCTTCTAGATTTTGTGAATGCAAAAAACGGCCACTAAATAGGATAAGGCCTGAAACGAACTCTGGATCAAAGATAGCGTTTCATGCCCTATTTTGTATGCACAAGGATGTGCACCTCTATCATGAATCCCACATTCTCATATCAATACGAATTCTCTATAAAATCTATTTTTAAAAGATATTCCTCTTCAGGAGAAAATTTTCCTCCATATTCAAGAATTGCATGTGCAGTGTAGTTCTTTGGATGTGTAAGGTTCCTTCAGCCTGTCATTAACAGGAGGGCTTTCTGTAAACCAGATGAAAACCAATTTTAAACAGCAGTTGACATTAGCAAATAGTGAATGGGAAGCTCTCCACTACTGTGAAATAAAATGAAGAGTTGCCTTATTAGTTATTACCAATTAGATTAAAAGCATCTCTATGTGCCTTCTTTCATTAGTTAAGGGACTACTGGTTGTGCATGATGGACATAACCCAGCCTGTGTTAATTTCCTTCGCAACCATTATTTGTAATTACTGCAACAATCTGTAATATAGGTGCATGTTTGTATAGTGTAAACTAAAGAAGAAGAGGAAGATGTACTTACAAAGACACATGCAGTCACCTATTGCTTATGACTGAGACAATTAAAGCTTTGGTGATAGGCAAAACAAGCCTCAGAAGTAGACTACAATTCAAGTCTGAGAGACGAATATA
This sequence comes from Sequoiadendron giganteum, assembly GCA_007115665.2. NCBI lineage: Eukaryota > Viridiplantae > Streptophyta > Pinopsida > Cupressales > Cupressaceae > Sequoiadendron > Sequoiadendron giganteum. The sequence continues at coordinate 254,113,742 of CM021103.1, forward strand.
AATAAATGACTCAATTGAAGAATCCAAACAATGACACTAATCTTCAAGGGTAGCACAATTAACTAAGCAGAAGCAGGTGAATCAATAGAAACCAACGAATGGAAGCATACTCATCCAATTTCAACACTTAAGTATAGCACAATGAACTAAATATAAGCAGATAAATCAATAGAAACCAACTAATGGAATCCTACTCATCCAATTGCAATACCTTAAACTTGCATACATGCTCCATTAAGAGGGGATGATTAGTCAGTTGTATAAAAATTTATTTGTATCATTTCAACTTAGTTTCCCAAATTCTCATGACAGAGACAATTTGCAGATCCAAGGTCCAAAGGAACTCCATTGTAAGTTGACACGCATTTACATTCAAAACAAACTTGAAGATATGTCAATGCCATTTATGGAATTTTTCATTTCGGTACTGAGAGAATTTTAATTAATGTCCTGGAAATTTAGAAGAACTTGGCTATTTCTGTTAAGAAAACTTGCCCTTGGAATCACTAGGATACAAACCTTTGCACCAAACAGAATAGATGATGTTTACACAATCTAAAATGCTCTTACAAACAGGTTACTAACTATTTTTTCCTGCATTTAACAATTAGCCAGTAAACAGTAGGTTGAAACTATTTATTATTCACAAGCTATTGTCTATCCATAATTCTATATTAATGTCCTGGAAATTTAAAACTTGGCTATTTCTGTTAAGAAAACTTGCCCTTGGAATCACTAGGATACAAACCTTTGCACCAAACAGAAGCCAGGCAGGAGTATAATATGATGTAAAGTAATAGGCAAACTATGCAAACAATACACCCTGGAAGGACCACACTGTTCAAAATTATTACCAAAAGATTACATAGGTTCAAAATTGCTCTTTATGATTTCTTAGGAATTAAAAGGAGAATTCCTTGACATTCTGGCAACATTCTACATGTCAATCTACTGTTTCAGTATCGTTCTCATCACAAAATTGCATAAACATGAAAAACATTTATTTTCACACCTTAATTCCACACTTATCTTATGTTAGATTTATCGTCTTGAATATCCTCAATTTTTATTGTAAAATTGTAAAGCCAACTTATTATGTAGCAGTTGAAAATCTGGACAAATGGCATGTATTACTATTTTTCATATTTGAGAGTTTTATCCCTCTGAATGGTACTTGAGTATTCCGCTTTGCTACAGTCTGCTTCTTTGGCATCATGTTCTGTTTTCTGTGCTATGGACACTGTTAATTGCTTAATCTTTTTCCCGCTCTAAAAGAAAATTTTGCTACCTAGCTATCAGAAATGTTAATTTTTAGACAATGGAGATTACTTACTTAGCAATAGAAAGCTTTGTCTCTTTATCCATATATTCTTTTAGCCTTCCCTCAGATTTCAACTTTGTAATATATAATATATTTATGACAACAATAGAAAGGCCAACCTAAAATAAAATAAACAAGTCTGGGGTGCCAAATGCGTTAACACAAATAGTAAACCAAATATCGGATGGTTTTTCTTCTACTCTCAAAACTTGTTGACCGGTTTGAACCAGACCAAAGTTAATTGGGGTGCAAAGCGTTGACGCAAACCAAGGGAACAGACAGCATCATAAGCAGATTGAATGAGATATAAATAGCATATCCTTAACGTGGTGCCTAACTACAAATATATGATGTTTACACAATTTAAAATGCTCTTACAAACAGGTCACTGACTAATTTTTCCTGCATTTAACATTGAGCCAGTAAACAATAAGTTGAAACTATTTATTATTCACAAGCTATTGTCTATCCACAATTCTATATTAAGAGTCAAGACAACAAATAAATCTAAGGCCTTGCAATGTTACTAAGCACTACCTTATTGTTAATTAACTTTCTAGAACTATGACATGGCAAGTAAACCCATGCGGGGATTATATACAGATTGAAAAGTCATAATTATCCAAGCTATCGATACAAATTCAAGTAGCATCATGAAAAGAAACATTTCTACAAATGCAGGATTGAAGTGTGAAAAAGAGCCTGGCCTAAACAGGTGTACTATTCAGCATTCATCACATCAACTTAAAAATGTTCATATAATGTATTTCACTGAACCAAGTGAAGCGAAAGCCCAGGCCTCAAAAGCCTTGGCTTAGCTTGAAAAGTTACGGCACAAGAACACAAAATTAATGGAAATTTTCCTGAAGAATTGAAGGTAATACAAGAATTAATGTACCAATAACTCCATTCAATATGTGGAAATCTGACAAGCGTTCTTTAATGAGCAGTAAATCAAGAAATGAACTAGATTTGTGCTCGAAAGAGTTCTTGATTCAACTGATCTGGGTAATAAAAGTATGAAGTTTTGTTTCCGTGTCTAAAATATCCATAGCAATTCATCAACATCTTGATAGAACATATTGAGGACTGCTTAACCCTATGGCACTATGTTTAAAACTTTAAACAGAGCACCCATAGCTGTACGGCTGTACATATAAGAAACTCACAGAGGTTGTATGCAGATATATCCCTGGAGTTGCTGGTTCATAAGGTAACTATGTCGGGTAGTAAAAATGCTTTTCTGGAATGTACTTCACAAATTTGAACATTTCAGAACCGGCACCCAGTTATTTATTATATCAAATTTATGTACCCATCAGATAAATGTGCAATACAATTTGTATATAATATCACACTAAATTCTACAATTAGGAACCTCCAATTGATGAAAAAGGTATCTTTTTTTAACACACCAGATGCATCCAATCATTCAAAGCACAAGCATGAGCACAAAATGAATAAAAATTAATAACAGGACTATCTATGATAAAATTTAACACAACGTCACAGAATATGAACTGCTTTTCTGAGCCAGAGATGATAAAGTAAATGAACTGCATGTCATTTGCTAGAATCACTACATTACATTTCCTTTGGTTAGGAAGGAAGATATATAACACTCATATTCAGGGGTAACAATTCCTTCGAGCATTGTGGACCTACCAAAGTAGATTCAGATCAACTAACTGATGTGTGTTCAGATGCTGTATTGATAAATCTGTATGAAACTATAATAAAATTGCATTAGATATGGTACTTCTAGATTGCACCACAAGGGCTTGCATAATTAATAATAATGCATCTCGCCATAGTCTCCTCTTAGTATTTACATTGCTGGGGCTCCAAACTCTAAAATGAACTTCTTTTGAAAACTCAGCAGCTAAGATTCCTTTCTTCTTTAAATAAGAAAGTGAAAAAGACTCTCTAATTCAACATGGTCATGTTCTGGGTGCAAGGCCATCCAGAAATATTCAAAATAGGTACTACAAAGAAGAGAAAAGGGAACGAAGGTCCAGATGTTTTGTTTATGTTAAATGCGCACAAGAATAGAATAATAATGCATTAAAGATAATTCCAGAACGGACTTCAGAAGGGTTTACATAGCACGAGTGATAATGCAACTCACACATAGTCCCCTCTTAGTATTTATATTGCTGCATCTCCAAACATTATTATGAATTATCGTGAAAAATTCAGAAACTTCTTGATAAGACACTGGCTTGGCAAAAGATTAGCAATGTACACATACCTACCCTGTATACTAAAACATTTTCCTCTGTGCATCAATTCAACTCTTTCAATCTCTTTATCAACGTATCCAGTGATTTTTTCTTTGGATTTTGCTTTAAAGTACGCCCACCAAAGCTCCCAAATAGTCTGTCAGATGAATCCCTAAATTTCTCAGAAATGATGGCCACCTTTCTGTAATCCAAAGCACTATAATGCTTCTCCCTAATAACAGGATTGAGAAAAGTTTCTGGATGGTTGCTCAATAAAAGATTAACCAGCTGCCTTGCCTCTTCCAAGAAGTGCTTTGGATGTACTGCACCTTCAAGCTCGTGCAAACCACTCTCATTAAATTGATTATCAGCAAAAGACTCTAACAGCTTCAAATCTGTATCAATTCCCATAACAGCACTCATATTGTACCTCTTGACATTATCGCCAAGAAATGTGGCTACAATGCAATCTGATATGTGCTTAAGGACACCATTGATCATTTTATCTAAAGCATACAATGGCAAGATTTGTTGTGCTGTTGAAACAAGTGTCTCCAAATAAATTATCACCTCATTAACATACTCATTACCATTTTGTGGAAAATCCTCAGCTGCCCAATTGATGTTGTCAGTAAGCTTCATAAACTCTTCAATCTTAGAATTGACAAGCCTTATCATAGTCTCATAAGAAGCATCTTGTGGACTAGTCAACACAGACTGCACACGAGGTTTTTCAGCCAAACGTAATGGAATGCCACAAAGTTGGGCAGCATGCTTTATAAAAAAATCACAAGCACGTTCCAAAATGGACAAATTAGCAGCAAGCTGCATGGCTTGAGATACCCCAAATGTTGAATTTCGGATAAATTTAATCAGACACTCATTTAAAACTTCTGTCAACAGTTTATCCAAATACTTCTTCACCACATCATAGAAATCCATATGACCTCCATACGACATATAGCTCACTGAATCCTCAATAAAAGATCTCACAATTCGACAACATTCTGGAACTGCAGAAGAAAATGGGGCAAAGTAAGGGAAAGCGGGCATGATATCTGATGTCTGTATATGGAATGCCAAAACATTCATGTTGTACTCATACTCTTTCTTCATCACCATCTGTTCATACTTGTCATTAACAATAACATCACTGAACTGTTTCTTACAATCACTGAGTAGAAGTTCATGGTATTTGTCCCTATTTCTATTCAAAACATCAAGAAGAGGGTCAACTCGATAACCATACCTTCTCAAGGTCACTCCTAGTAGGCTAACATAATCCTTAATGAGAAGAAGATGGTTTGCAGTCTGCATTCTGGAGAACTGATCCTCCAAAACAGAACACATCTTGTTGACAGCCATATCCCAGATATCCTCCACCTTCTGCCTAGAGATCAACCCACCCCCAGTCCGCAGAACCCGCTCCTCCACAATGAAAAAACCAGCAATCTGTGCAAAGAAAATCTGATGAAACTCGAGAAAAGCCTGCATAGAAGAAATCTGAAAATCTGAATTCAGCTGCAACTTGCGATTCTCATAATAGTACTCCTTAAATTGCTCCTCCGATCCAAGGCATGTATTTATATGGTATGCTCTATAAACAGGAGTCAAATCAAACTTCAAGAAAGATTCGGTGTCCTCCATTTCCTCTGTCTCTAGGACGTAAACACAATCCCTTAAACTCACCCTGCTCTTTTCCTCTGCCTCTCTCTGCCTCCTCCTCAATTCCTCCTCTCGTTGCCGGGAAGATGAAGCCTGACCAATGGCCAACTGCCCAATTTCCCTGGAAGTAGATCTGATCTGCACAAGCCAATCATTGAACTCCAATGTAACTCTCTTCTCCACATGACACCTCATTGCAGGAATCTGTCTTGCCACCATCTGTCTTAAAGTCGAAGATGGTATCTTCACCAAGTAATCCCTTTCAATCGTATCCAAGCTCTTCAACGCCATGTAATAATTATCATTCAAAATGTGCTTGTTTGCCTTGGTACACAGTTCCATGACCTCTGCACATAATTTAACCCCCTGCATTGCCTGTAAGGAAAATTATTAGTGGCTAGTATTCACCTATTGATTTTTTATGCCAGACATTTTTCAACATATTCCTCAGTTTATTCATATCAAATTCTATAAAACAATTTATCCGTTCTATCCGAATTCGCCAATCCTTTTGCTCTAAATACATAAAATGATAAAACAAAAGGCAAATTGTAAAATCGCTTCTAGATTATCATCCAACATAACAAATATAAAAATGCATCTAGATTAATACCCAAAATAGTAAATTGAATATTCAAAACTCAAAAAAAGCCATACCTGGATAAGTTCTTCATCACACACAGAAAAAAAAGCCAATCTTAAGCAAAATGCAACAGCAATTTAAGATTAACACCCAACTTCACAATTTGAGAATTCCAAGGCGACATTTTTCTTACCTCTGATATATTCTTCTTCACCCCCTCTGCTTCTATGAATTCTTCGAGCTTCCCTAGAAGAGGATTCCCCACCTCCTGTAAATCTGAATTCACCCCAGCAAGGGAATTTTTAAGCTTATCTGCATCAACCAACAGCCCCCGGAGTTCATCCACCGCATGAATAAAATCCTGGTAGTGTAATTTACACACATCCTCGATCTCCACTTCCTTTTTCTTGCCAAAATAGCGGAGCTGGTGGAGCAAAGATTCAGGCTTGCCCACCTCAAAAACTTTCCTAATAAGGGGACCTAGATCCTCGCCATTGGCAATAGTTAGAGCCACCGCTAAATCTTCCTCTCTTTCTTCCTTATCTCCATTCTCCAAAGGAGCAATCCTTCTCCTCGGCTTAGACTGCGCCATATTTCCTCAGATCTCAGCCCAATTCATTCAGAATTAAAACAAAGAATGCCCGAGCCTGTAGATTTTACTCAAAAATCATTTTTCTTTTGTTCCTGTGCACAGGAAAAAGAATCTGATCCCTGGGCCTTAACCAACAGAAATTGTTTAGTACCCAATTCAAATCAATGGCCTTAATGAAAGTTAAACTGAAAAGCTGCACAAGTGGTGCCAGAATTGAATTTGTCACGCAGGGCCTGTGTTGTGTACAGCACTATGTGGGTTAGGTGGTTTCTAAGTCAAAGCTCATTGTTGTTGCATTGGAAAGGTATTGTAAGAATTGGGTTTCGTAGTCATACCTATTATCATCTCACAGGGGACTCTAATCCCAGTGTTGCTTTCATTGTCTGACCATTATAAACCTAATTTACAACAAATTAATGACGAAAAAATTTGTGCACTTAGTAAAACCTACGAAATGAGAAGAAGCTTAATTAAATACAAATCCAGTGTGTACCCTCCGCGGGGAATGGGTATAACACAGGATTGGAAACCTCCTCCATTAAAGAGCACCACATGCCAGAGAAGCAATTTATGTGGATCGTGTGGACAGATAAGTTAGTCTAATACCAATTGGAATATTAAATGCCTTCTCGTTGAAATTCTATTATTTTAAAACCTAAGATCAACTCTAAAAAAATATATTTTCATCGGGATTTTCGTATCTTGCACAGTTGAAAAGGGCCGGCGGCAAGGCCTATTCAACTTTAGAATGATTCCTACTGATATTGTATTCCACGAGGAATAGCAGTTGGCATAGAAAGGGAACTTGTGATAATCTTCATCAAAAGCTATTCAAAGTGAATACCCACTTTGTCTCTTGTTGCTCTACATCATTTTGATCACAGGTTTATGATCTTAGAATTAGTCGATTGCAGATGTTTCCGTTATAAGGGATTCCTTTTTATGTGTTTCTGTTAAAAGGGATTCCTCTTTTATGTGTATCCGTTATAAGGGATTCCTTATATAATTTGTACACGTTTATGGTTTCAGGCGGATTTTAAAAGATTGAGTCAATTCTAATTTATTTGTATCCATCAAGGAGAAGTATTTAGGATATATCTGTTGTTAAAAGGTAATTTTATCATATCTATTTATTACAAAGATTTTTTTGTTTGAGGTTATTTTAATATTTTTTATATTTTTATTAAGATTTAAGTATCGATCATCTAGCATCATTATATTCATATCAGTATCAATTGTATCTACTGTTTGTTGTCTTCTAATATTTATTAAAATTGTTAAATCTAATCTAAGGGCTTGTCATAATGAGAAAATCCTCACTCGACAAGTTCTTATAAATATTTACTAATTTGATTAGTTTTTCATTGCAAATACAAACATCAAGAGAACCTCTTTTGCAAGTATAGAGGGTTTGAAGATCATAGGATCAAATTTACAATTAAGATCATTTATGTAGTCAATGTCATTTCCATGTATTAAAGTTCAATTATTTAGGCATAGAATTGACCTCACCTAAATCTTGAAACAAACCCTTTTGAATTCATCATTCTACTATATGCATGTCCAAGATTTATCAATTTTGAGCTATAACTCAAACTTTATGATCAACATGTTGGAAAACTACCTATTGACCATGAAAATTAATCAAGTACTTTTAATTAGACCTTTCAAAATGATGGCATATAATCTTACAACTCTAGAATTGGTTAATTAGATTATTTTGTTTGCTATATTCATTAAACCTAATTAGAGAAAGAAATATATTTTATCTCTTCACATTTTTGTGAACCCAACGTTCCAACTCCTATAGAGTTTTACCCTTTGGCCTTCTTTATATCTCCTATTTTCAGATCTAATATTTGTTTTCTTCCATTTTTAATTTCAAATGTGAGTAGGGTTTGGACTTTCATTATTTTCTACCTCTTTAATCTCTACCCCCACCCTTTCTTGGTTATACCTCATTGTTATATCTTTGACTATGGATTCTTATGATTATTTGGAGATCCCTTCATTCCTACATTGCAAGTTATGAGTTATTGTGTGCTTTATTGAATCTTATCATAATTTCCTTTATGACATTGCCTTCATTTATCACATAGATGATCCTACATCTCAGATGTATAATATTATTCAAAGTGTGTCTAACATTTCATTTTTTATGGAGCTTGTACATTATTTTTCATAAATGTTAGATGATTTGACCTCCTTTAAATCCATGACTCATTGTGGTTATACACCTCATGAGATAGATGTTGATAGTACTTTACCCCTAACCTCTCATGATACAACTAGGTATCTTCTTTCATATGATAATGAATATATCCAATGAGTATGTATTTATATCATGGTATATTTCTTTGTTAGATCTTATGGGTTCTCCTTCTTGTGACTATATTACTTCATCTTTTGTTTAGGATCCTAGTGATGTAGATACATATATTTCATATTTACACAAGACCTTGCTAGTTCTATTTCTTGTGGCTCATGGTCTATTCAAGATATATTTAGTGAGGAGTATAATAATAGTTATTTGTCTTCAAATGATGAAGTTGATGACTCTTTGCTTCATTGTAATTTGGTTTATGATGTACATCCTTATAAAAAACTAATGATAGAGTTATTTAGTGGAAATGAAGATGTTAAGTTACACATTATATCATTTTTATCTTCATATTGTTCTCATATAGACGATGATAATTTGATTGATCTAGGAGGATTCACCATTGGTGGTAACTATAGTAACACCAAGAGTGATCGCATGGCTTGTGGCAACTATAGGGATACTTATCTAGTTTACAATACATTAGAGAACCTTCTAAATACTCACAAGAACTAAAAAAAATCCCACGCTCTTCAACAATTATCACCCATACTCTAGTAGTGGCAAAAAACACTCTACATAAGATCAAATACTTCTATGATAGCCATACCTCATCCAAACATTATATTTTCTATCATGGCTTAAGGGGATTCTAGCACGCCTCTGGCCAAACCATAAGGTACAATTCATATAGATTTTTACTGCATCATTCTATAAAATGTAACCAATCTATCCAACATGGTAGTCCATGTGGCACTTGTGAGTCTCACAATGTGTCATTATCTACCAACTCCTTAGGCACCTACCAACAAATAATTACAATCCACACTCATTAAGGGATGAGGAGTTAAAAAAATGGTTTCAATTCAATGATAATTCAACTTCCTAACAAATTTTGGTCTTCATATCATGAGACTATGTAATATATATACATATATTTATAACATAACTTGGCATCAATATGCATGTAAATGAGATAGGTAGCAAATAGGTGTAGTGTCATAAATGTAAGGAAGCTAAGGTAGTGGAAAAACTTCCTACACCAATCTTCAGAGGAGGGTTATGCAAAAAAAAATTCAAATATGAATAGTTATAGAAGCTTGAATAAAAATAAATATAAATAATATTCATACCACAACACAGTGATTTACATGGGGAAAACCCTTTCGGGAGAAAAACCCCACTCCAAAATTTGTCCAATATATTATTCAGACTTCAACAAGATTATAATGTACTTGTAAAGAAATATTTCTCATAGTAATATCACCAACCAAAGACCCGAAGGCAACTCAACAACTATAAGACTCTTTCACGCAACCTCCATCTCATGCGCCTAATTTATAGGAGATACAATACATGAAACTGTCAAATAGTATTACAAAACCATGAGCTAAAACCACCTAAAAAGTGGCACCCATCCTTATCTCCAATAACATATGACTATTATGTGTCAAAAAACACAACACTACATGTAACTCCCCCTTTGAAACACATTTACGTGTCCAGCACATTTTTACATCTCCATTTCAAGAGAACCAACTTTTGGAGGCCATAACTTTTGATCCAAGTGTCTGATTGATAAATTGTTTAAACTATTAGAAAGCTCATGAAATTATCTATCAAGATATAACTAGCTACGCCAATTATGACCACTTTTACACCCAAAAAACACTTCTAAGACCTTGAAAATAGACTTTAAAATTTTGAAAAATAAAAACTTCAATATCTTCAAATCTAGGCATGATCTTACAATGAAACTTTACAAGCATGCTTATTTAGCCAATCTGAAGCTTTGGGGAAAATTTTGCATCAATTCTTTCTTAAATGTAAACTTGCTATATAAATAGTAACCTCGTGTAATTACAAGGTCGAGACATCATTTTCCTAATAGTAAATTGTATACCCTTGTAATTTCACACTATGTTTTATGCCCGCTTTGGTATCCATTTCCCTATTGCTTGTGTAGGCTTATTTCATCCCTTGCATTAACCTTTTTCCCTCTTAATGTGCTTAATATTTCTATTCACTAGTCACCTTTTGTGTCACTTTTGTGTTTCTCTTATGTTCTTCTTGTCTCTTTTTGTTTTTGAGTATAATTTTTGGGACACTAGTGCATAGCATGGACATCTGTGTGTAGTGCTAGCATCCCACAATAATTTGTATTTCAAAGGTCATTTTTGAGCATTTTTCCACTTGTCACCTTTCATGTCAACAAAAATGGGTCAAAATAGTTCATAATGGCTTGATGTCCTCTTCTTCTTCCCCTCTCTTCTCATTTTTGAATATAATCTATCATTTTGGAGAAAACTCTTGGATCTCTCTCTCTCTCTCAGTAATATTTCTAGCTCTTTTTTCTCTTTAGCTTTCTCAAGCCTATCAAGTAGTATCATTCTTTTTATCTTGTATCTCTAAGAATCTTGGGGATTTATCACATTCCTTGTTCAAATAATTTATTTTTATCAAATCTTTTATCTTTTTATCTATCTATATTGGTTTTTGTTGAGGTGGAAACACCAAAATAGGGGTTTGATTAAGGCAAACTCCCAAGCATTTTTCTCATCTTGATGTGCTTGCAAGTTAGGTGGATTCTAGAACTCGAGACATGCATTTTGGGACTTTTTGCTCATGTATGTGTCTGACAACAACGACACATGAAGACCTCTGCACTACGTTCTTTGATCATTTTTCAAGACTCGTATTTAAACCATAAATTCTTTATCTATATTTTCCATTTCTAAAGTTATAATATTTTATTTATCTTTCTATCAATAGATATTTTCACCAATTATGTTTCCATTTAAGAATTTTAGTTATTTAATCTAATATGAGTGTATACAATGAAGTTTACTCTCAAAGGAGCTTAGTCTTCCTTTTATTTAAGTGAAATTTCCTACATTACATTTTGGTGGACTTGCCACTCTTACACTTAAAAACAATATCCTTCTTTGTTGTTATGGTTCATTATATATTCTAGTGAATCCACTATTCAAACTTAAAATATTCTTAGAATCTTATATATATATAACAAAGCAAAAACATTTTTTTATCAAAAACTTTCCAATTTAAAAAACAAACTTTAAAATTTTCTTTTCTCAAATTTTTTTTAAAAATCTTTTCTAATTTTTTTGTTTGGGGTCATGCCTCGAACCTTGCTCCATGTCATCAAAGGAGAAAAATGGTGGCCTTCAGCCAAATTGTCTATTCCTCTTTTCCAAAATGAATTTCTTATTCTCTTTTCTTCTATTGCTTTCCTACTTTGTTAGAAAATTTCAAGATGTTCTCCTAAAAGCATTCGAAGTGATTTACTCTTTCCTATCTCACTCTTCTTTCTTAATCCTTCTCCTAAAATTCCTCCTATTTCTGAGGATATTTTGGTAGAAGAGGATTAAATCTTTGATTATTTTTTAATATAACCTGACCTTCCCTTCATATCATTACTCCCCTATTAGTGATGAAGTATTTGTAAATGAATATCTTCATCTCACATTTGATCCTCTAAGGATAAATGCTAAGAAAAATTATTATATTCCTTCTCTTACATCTCATATTCTACAACAAGAAAATAATAATGTTAAATAAAATTTGTTAATAGATCTATCCCACCTTCTAAAGGGATGTTGGATAAGTCTATAATTGTTCAAAAATATTTTCTTCTAAAAATCATAATAAATTTGTTAATGTATTTTTTGTCTATGGTGTTCTTGACAAACCTAAGAGACCAATTATCTACATTAATGGAGAAAATTTGTGACCAAATAAAGTAATAACCATTTGTGGTGATCATTCTACGACATACCCTCTAAGTTATTATTTAAAACTTGTTCAATCTATCACTTCTAAAGTTCTTATGACTACTAGTTATAAATAAGTAGCCCACAATTATAATGCTCAAAGAAATAAGCAAAAATTTGGTATTCCAACTTCTCAACCCATGCTTCCTCAAGCACTTAAATCAACTTCAAAATATCCTAGGGGGTGTGATCTTATCAAGAAAAAATGTGTTACTCCTACTAAGATTTCTCAATGGGACCTACTTCAAAGCTCTATGGTTTATCATGGAATACTTCAAGAAACATTACAAAAAAATATTTTTCTTATTCTATTAGACCAAAATATGTGAATGCATTAATAGAATATGTTCATTTTGATACAAAAAATATTATATTCTATATGCATGAACTTCCTTCTCTAGAAGTGAAAAATCAAGTTGATCCCTTAATGATAATAGTCTTCATAAAGAATATAGGTATTAGATGCACTCTTGTTGATACTAGTTCAGTGCTCAATGTTTGAAGTGTTGGTCTTCTACTTAAGATCAATATAGACACTAATTCTTTGGCAGCTACATCTTTATTTATTCATGGGTTCAAGATAATGGTGATAAACAAGCTCTACATACAATAATACTACATTTATAGCTAGGACACATTACCATACCCATCCTAGTATACCTAATGCCAAGTATTCTACCATATAAATTTATTTTAGGGATACTGTGGATTCATGATATTGGTATCATCACATATATACCTTATATCAATCTATTAAATATTTTAGGGATAATCAAGTGATTATAGTCAAGGCTAATCTCAATGTTGTTCACTATATTTAAATGGTTGAAGGGATTCGATCTTTGAATCCTCCAACTTTTAAAAAATTAATTCCTTCATTATCTCCTAATAATGTAATATCATCCTCTAATACTCCTTCCGGGGATGATTTTAACACTTCTATTCCTCATAGGGATGATGTTTCTTCTAAAGAGGACTTTTCAAATCCTCATTAGTCTATAAAAAATGTATGTCTTGGTGATGATTGGGGTTCCTTATACTTTACAACATCCTTTATTGGAAAATACAAAATCAACCCAACTCACTTCGACATACAAAAAATATCATTAACAACTACTACAAAAGAAGCAAATCCTAACCCCTTTCAATATTGTCAATAGGTTGAATTGGGTCATGTGAATCCTGCTCTCCATCCTCTTCATAATTTTGTATCTTCTTATACAAAAATATTTAAGACACCATTGTCAACCTATTTTGATACTGATGTTACTTGAACTTTTGAAAATGTATGTCTTGGTCATAATTGGGGCTCCTCAAACTTCATTCCCCATGGGCCTGATGAGTATAAGGTAGACCCTTTTAACTTGGAAATTCATTCAATTAACAAGGATTAACATTCTCCTACTATAATCCATCCATTTTCTTTTTTAAATTTAGCTAGTAATTCTTCTCAAATAAGCATTTATACTTCTCATTTTGCTAAGGCTAGTGATGTTGACTCTCCTTTGCCCTATGATTTCAAGACATGTTACGGGCTTGTCTTTAAAATTATTTATAATCACAAATACAAAGGAAATGGTCTTGAACACATGGAACAAAGAGTTAAGGTCCCTATGGAACCGACAATGTACTCTTACACAATGGTTTTAGGTTACCAACCTTCTCCTCTTTCTACATCCCCTCCTCCATTGTTTGATGTATCTAGGAACTCTTCTTTCGAAAAGTCGAATATTTCTCCATAAGAGAAACGATTGCTTCTCGCTCCTTGTCATTTATCTAAGAAAGAGCATATATTTCTGAGGCTTCTCAAAGAACACTTGATCACTCTTCCTCCTCCTACATAGGAAATTTCATAAACATAAGTAAACCAAACTTCCTTTATGTGCATATCATTAAGTACTTGCCCATCCCACTAGCAAATGTAAAGCCTTGAGTAATAAAATCCAAAAACTTCTTGATTTTGGTTTCATCACTCTTCCATCTATTGATGGCATGCCTATTTCTTCTTTGCACAATAAGTGATATTAAGGCTCATCTCTATCTATTTCATTCTAAATCATAAAAAATATTCTTATTCTATTGTGTTGTTGCTCACTATGTGTCAATCATAGTTATCTTTTTTTTCTCATTGACATTCATGATGGTACAATCTCACGTGTAACCATACTTTATATTTGGTAACAAAATAAATGTTTTTTTATCATGGTTTTTCTCACCTATATTCTAGGGGGCAAGGACAACCTTTTTAGAGGTATGCATCATTCTTGAGGATTCCCTCCCTTATTTATTCCCCTTTTCTTTCCTTAAAATTACATCATACTACATATACTACCTTTTTCAAGGTGGGTATATATTCTAGTAATTTGTGCATCCTTACATGCACCTTATCTATATTTTCCCTTTATGGTGCTTATATATCTTAGCCCCTTGAGGCATTATCTATTTTTACACTCCACGTAGCGTTGGTAGTATACAAACCACCTAACATAATACAACTTTCTAGATTGTGGGTCTTTATATGTCCTATCTTTTTCATGGTTATCCTACAACATAACTTGTAGTAACTATGATCAATCAAAATCATTGTATAAGCCACCTAGTACAATGTGACTTACTCGATTGTGTGCTTTATCCAATTTTTATTTTAAATCGATGAGCCACTTAGCACAATGTAGCTTGCTAGCATGTGCATTTTATCCAAATTTATCTTTGTATCAATGATCACCTAGCATAGCTTATTAGATCATAATCCATATTTTACATTATCATTTGAATGACCTCTAGCAATAGAGAAAGCTAGTGTCTGAGTCATCTAATCTCTTCTACATTGAATACTTCCCTATGATCTTGTAGATGTATTCCCTCCTTGAAGCAATCAATCACTAAATTATTTGCTCTGTTTAATGATTCTTCTATGTTTTGTGTTTTTGTTGTACTTTAGGGATGACGTATAGTATCAAGACAACGTCCCACATTGAGGCATCTCTCACTTTGTTGACTCAAAAGTTTAATTTTAATTTTATGTACTTTTCTCCTTTGTGCGTATGTGTTAATCTATGTTTTTATATATGTGTTTCTAATTGTATTTTTATGATGTTCTAACCCCATGGTTTTTGTAAATTTTATTTTCTAACTTTATGTTGTCTTGTATAATTTTTTTTGTCTAACGTATTTATTTTGTAGGTTATCAACTTGGGGTAATGATTCCTCAAA
Source organism: Sequoiadendron giganteum (assembly GCA_007115665.2). Classification (NCBI taxonomy): domain Eukaryota; kingdom Viridiplantae; phylum Streptophyta; class Pinopsida; order Cupressales; family Cupressaceae; genus Sequoiadendron; species Sequoiadendron giganteum. Next base: position 254,129,449 of record CM021103.1, read on the forward strand.
TTCAAGAGTTTTCTACTTCCTCTACAATATCATTTTTAGTGTTATGATGTTATTTAATTCTAGTATTTTCCTTTAGCATGCATATTCACGTAGGTTCATAAGCCTACTAAAGTGGGGGGGAAATGTAGTATCGTAAATTGCATAGCATTATATTTTCACACTATGTTTTATATCCACTTTGGCATCCATTTCCTTGGTGCTTGTGTAGGCTCATTGCAGCCCTTGCATCAACCTTTTTCTCTCTTAGCACACTCAATATTTATTTTCAGTAGTCACCTTTTTGTGTCACTTTTGTGTTTCTCTTATGCTCTTCTTGTCTCTTGTCATTTTTTAGTATAAGTTGTCTAGAAAATATCACCTAGCACAAAAATCCATCCATAGCAGTAGCATCATACAACAATTTATCCTTAAAAGACCATCTTTGAGTGTTTTTCTACTTGTCACCTTTCAGGTCAATGGAAATGGCTTAGAATAATTCATAACATCTCGACAACCTCTTCCTCTTCCCTCCTCTTCTCAATTTTCAATCCTATCTTTCATTTTGGAGAAAAATATCTATTATCTATTTCTCCCTTGTGTTCTCTCAAGCTCACATAACTCTGTTGCAACACTCTCTCAAGCTATATCAAAACAATCTTTCCAGATCTCTTTTTCTCTTTGGCTTTCTCAAGGCTATCAAGTATTATTGCTCCTTTTATCTTGTATTGTTGAGAATCTTAGGGATTTATAACATCCCTTATTCAAATTATTAATCCTTTTATTGAATTCTTTATCTTTTTGTTTGTCTAGCATGGTTGTTGTGGAGGTGGAAACACCAAAACATAGGTTTGATTGACATAAATCCCAAACATCCCTAAACATTTTTCTCATCTTGTTGTGCTTGTAAATTAGGTGGATTATAGAACTTGAGTCGTGTATTCTAGGACTTTCTACTCACATATATGTCAAACAATAATGTGACACAAAGATATCCATGCTACATGTTGTCATCCTTGTATGGAACTCTCACATCGTAAGTTGTTTAACATCTATATTTTCTATTTTTGAAGTTATTAAATTTAATTTATCTTTTTGTCAGTGGATATTTTCACTATTTATTTCCATTTAAGCATGTTAGTTATTTAATCTATTCTAAGTGCATGTAGTGAATTTTACTTTCAAAGGAGCTTAGTCTTCCTTTTATCTAAGAAAAATTCCCTACATTATAATAGGTAGATAGAATTCATAATTTTTTCTCAAGAGTATGGCATGTACATTACAAATAGATAAATACATATGCATTCACTATTTGAGTTATATATATCTATATATCTTTGTAACTATGTATCCCATAGATTGTGTACACATGCATACTATAAGATTTAATGAGAATCTAGACACAAGCCAAGATATAGATAAATGAAGACAAGTTACAAAATCTATAAGAAAATAGACAAATGATGTAGAATGTAAATAAATATTGATGATATGAAAAATATATAATATTAAAGGATAATATACAATATGTATTAGCCTCTTAGATCTGCATTATTTAAGGAGATGAAAACTACAAGAATTTATGGGTAAAATCATAATCATTCCCATTCAAAAGGTGAGTTAACTTATTCTAATTAAGAGGTGAAGAGTCGAACTATCAACCAATAGATAAATTAATTCAATATTATTAAGATAGAGGTGGCCTTGACTAAATATATGTAGCACCTATCTATCATCAACAAAGGGTTGATAAGGTAGTGGTGTTACTTAGGTATCTTAAGTCAAGGTCAAGACATGTTATTATCAGCTACCTAGGTGAAAATAATTCGACAATCTTAATATCCTAATTAAACATATCAATATGTTCAATGTTGTAGCAACATCATAAATTCCCCACTAATTAGTGAAAATTAGGAGGAAGGTGAAATAAAAATGGGTCCTAGCAAAAAAATCATTTTAGATACCCATTTACAATTGTAAGCCCCCTAAAGAGAGATAAAGAACCTTCCAAAGAAAGAGAATGAAAACAGAGACTAGGTAACCCATAAAAATGTTATACCTCATATGTTAATGGTGTAAGAATGATACAACATGCATTTTGAACAACATTCATTCCCTTAGGAATAAGTAAGCTCAATAGATAATGTAGGATATATTCATTATTCCTAGAATGAATATGAAGGAATACAAAATAAAATGAACATCTCTATAAATTATTGCTCCATTGTTGAGTTAGTATTAAAAGGTGTCACAATATGATTAAGAATCATAGGTATAATTGATGAATGGTGACAATTCAAAGAACTATGGAAAATTTTGAGGAACAAAAACAAAAGATGAAGGTACAAAATATATTATGGAACTATCATCAAAGAGGAGACAAATATCCTTAATATTTCCCTTTAGATTTTCAACATAAGACACAAAAAAAATCTAAAATATTTATCAAGAACTCATCCTAAGGAATTGCCTCTAGAAGACATGAATGGTCTTGTTAAAATGAATCTCTAGAATCCTCAATTGAAGTAACATTGGATTTGGTGGAAGTAGGTGATGATGGTGATGAAATTTCACCACATTCATCTCTAACCTCGATTTTGAAAGGACTGAAGATTAAGATGACTATTCTACACATTTTAAAAATACACACACTAGACATGCTTAAGTATGAAGATTATGTATTAGAGAAAAATGTGAGAAAGCATACAATCTAGATTGATCATCTAACTCCCTAACTATTGTTGGAAGGTTGGTGCCTTTCCAACTCACAATAGATTCGTGACATGCCTTAACCACCTCTATTGGATCTTGTATAAATCTGGAATTTGTATCGAGCGTTAATAGGTCGATCTTTTGGCACAATATCAAATCCATTGCAACAAATGGTATCAGAACGAGGTCATGGGTTTTGAATCCTATGGTCACGTTGGGGGGATTGTTGGAAATTTGGTTCCTTCATCCCCATTGATAGGTTGATTCTTGTTTAGCTTGTCGCATATTCATTACATGGCTTAACCGCCTCCCATTGGATCTTGTATAAATCTAGCGTTAATAGGTCAATATTTTGACGCAGGAACAAAGCCATTGCAACAACTACAACATTGTAACCACTCTATAAATTCTAAGTGAGCACAAGATTAGTTATAAACTCAAAACTCTTACATGTCCTATTATGTGTAATAAGATATATATGGATAGAGATTAGTTGACAAGGAACAAAAAAAATAAAATAATAAAATAATTATTTTCCTATGTCAACATACCCTCTACTGGATAAACAATCATAGAAGTATTATTACTCATTAGATTATTTAACATAGAATAAATCTCAAATAAAGAATCAATCCATATGATGAGAAGTTATGGATTCTATGATTGTAATCATAGTAAGAGCTAAATACACTCGATCCATACAAATTTAAGAAATATTTAACTAATTAAGCTACAATCCTAATGAAATGTTCAAAAACCATTTAACCAAGAAACCATTTAAATAAAACCATGTAGAAATGCATAAATGAAACCTAGCTAAATGCTTCAAAACCTTATCCCATTAGGGATTGGTGTTGCATTGATATGGAATGGCAGCCCTTTCCCAATCCCTTTGATAAAACAGGTGTCTAATCAAACTCCATTGATGGCAACCAAGCTCAAATTGATAAAACTATGCTAAATATGGATGAAAAGCTAGTAATGGATGCAAAGATAAATAAAGATGGTATTCAAATGGGAAGCATAACTTTGTTTTGATGGAAGTGGATCCATTTCTCTCCAAAATGGTTAAGATGAAAAGTGAGGTGAAGGCATGGATCAAGGATTCTCATCAATGGATGAGAATGCAAGATCACATGGATCAAAGAGTTAATCAATGACTCACAATAATTCAAACAAACACACTTTCAAAGTTGTTATAAAGTTTGTTAGGAAATAATATTCCATTTTTGGAGCTCAAATGGGAGAATATTCCAAGGGAATATTCCCATGCAAGTGGATGGGTGAGGGAAAATTAGTAATTAGTTAATTAAAAAAAAAAATTAATTGTGCAAGTTGGTTGAATTTAGGATTATCAAATAATTAATTTACTTAATGAAAGGGGTTAAGTGACATTTAATTAAATAATTTAGATTATTCAATTAAATGAGAGGAGATAAAGGGGGTTTAATTTAAATAATTTGTATTATTCAATTAAGCTAGATGAAATTTTAGTGTGGAAGGGGGGGAATTAACCTAATGAAATCAATTAGATTAATAGATGAGAAAATGATGCATTTAATTAAATAACTAGGATTATTTAATTAAATAATCGAAAAAGGGGATGAATTTTAAGACAAAATGATGTTAGTAATTAGATTCAAGTGTGCGATATCATTTAGGACTATTTTTAAGTGTCTATATTTTGCCCCTCTTTGAAGTGAGGTACCCATTACATTAGTTCAAAGGCTGACGATTTTTGGATTAATACTACTGATCAGATCAAAAATTCAAAAAATTCATGATTTTTTTGGATGCCCCATAATTTCCCTAACGAAAGGAATTAAGTTGGTACCCTGGCCCCTCAAAAGATTGGGCAAAAATTTGAAATTTCGGGTTGATGTCGTGATAAAGGTTTAATATTAATTTAGGTGTCGAAAGAGGTTTGGGGATGTGAAAACAAGCTCAGAAATGCAATAAACATCTCAAAAATATGCTCCATACCTCAGAAATAGACAAAACAGGATCAAAACCCTAGTTTCCCCCTCAAATTAGGGCAAAAAACCCTAATTTTCATGCATAAATATAGGTGGGAGGGTCATTTTCAATTCATTTGCACTCTTGTCTTCTAGCAAATTGCTACAATTTTTCTCTGACCCACAGACACAATGGTGTGTCACGTGCTTCTGAAACACCTCGCAAAGAGAGTTCAAGAGTATCAACAACCTCCAAACATAGGACCTCGGGTATGTGCTTTGAAACCTTCCTCATTTTTCACACTTTTATTGCATTTATTAGGGTTAGAATTAGGTCCTTCTAGAGCATCGCTATATTGCGATGCATTTGAAACGATCAGCAACACTTTTGATCCTATAGAGATGCACTTACTGAAATTTGACACGTCCTAGGATTTGGGTGTAGAGTCACAATTGATTTAGGGCGCCACATGTGACAAATAGTGACACATCTAGGTTTTAGGGTTCAATAACACTATTTAAAAATAGTGACACACTTATTGTAGACTGGCATGCTATGGATTTTGGTTAAAGTGACGCATCACAATGCTGACTCACTATTGAAATATAGCGATGCACCTGTAAATGGTGACACTATTGAAGAAGGATAAAGCGACACTATTGAAAATATTGATGCTTTTGCAGATTTAGCACTTGGAAACTCATATTTTAATCTATTTTTAGCCAAATTGACACTGTTCACTTCATGCATGCATACGATATTCAACCTCTCATGTCTCGGGAACATCGACTTAGCATTCTTGTAGAGGCACGAAATTTCACAATGGAGCAGTAGGAGCACCTAGGAGTCATTGGATTGGGATTATTTGTGTACATGCTTGAGATATGGACTCACTTAACTATGATGATGACATTGGTGGAGCGCTCGCATAGTGAGACATCTTCATTCCACCTCCCCACTAGCAAGGCTACCATCACATTGGAGGATGTATGGTGGATTTTGCGCCTTCCCATCTACAGGAAGAGAGTCATCTATAATAGTTTATGGGATGGATGCATGTTTTGAGATCCTATGGGTGGATGATATCCTTCTAGTGAGCTCTTCTAGTGAGCTCTTCTATTGACTTGGAGTAGTTCTGAGGATAGGTTTTAGAATTCATATTAGTTATATGTGCCTTGATTTTTGGTTCGATTTCTCCAGACCAACGAGGTAGAGATTTCAGTCCAGGTTGGGGACTAGCATGGCACAACATGTTATTCAGGATGACTTAGTATGCATGGGGTCCTGTTATACTCACATCATTGTACCATAATATACATCAGGTTGTGTACTATCATGGGAGGAGCATAGGAGTCAAGGCCACATTATTACAATAATGGGCATGGGAGCACATTGTTGTGTTGAGACCCATTTCTTCTTTAGTAGACATCGATCCAGATGATCCCATTGTATACAGGTATCAATCAGTTATGACTTTATAGCACACAGGGCCAACAAGGATTCCATATTGGAGGATATTTATAGATGACATGACTGTGTTTAGGTGGAGGCCATGGCTTCAAGCACCACCATGGTACAATGATCACCAGTCGTTGTTCTTTGCTAGGTAGACCCGATATATCTAGGGTCAGGAGCACACTATGGTAGAGTGGTATCTTCGAGACCACATAGCTCACTAGTTTGAGGAGACACAAAATGTACCCCCACATGACTACATAACCATTTTTTCTTGGGCACAAAGAGAGGCAGCCTAGGGCCCATAGATTCAGCCTCAGGTGGTTGTAGATGATTTTATATAACTTGTGGCTCAATCTTAGGTGTATTACAAAGGATAACTTGATGCAAGTACTACCCTAGGTTATGATGCATGGTGGGTGGCCCCTAAACACTTGACAAATCCAGTTGGAGGGTATCCATGGGGTAGACCCAAAGTTCAAGGTGTAGGTAGAGGACGACAACAGGATGATCAACAACCTTCTTACGATTGGGGTCATCAGGACCATGATGTATAGGATCAGGTAGTTGGATAGATACCAGGGCCACCACCACCACAACAACATCAGCAACCTCCATAATAGCATTGCATCAAGGTCCAGATCCCCACAATATACAAATTTAGGCCCTTATGACCGAGAGAGATTAGTTGTCACAACAGGTACATACTGTGACAACTGATAGAGATTACAAGCGACAGTTGCAATAGTAGTTGAATCTACAGTTGGCCTAGGAGATCAGACAATAATAGCAGTTAGAGTTCGTTGTAGTAGTAGTGTACGGTCAGGTGGTATCAACATGCATGTATAGAGGTGTCGTATCTGAGGCATCATACTACAAGACACTTTACCATCCCTTGAGAGCAACGACAGTTGGACTATTCTCATAGGAGTGAGGTTACTCCTCGCAATTCAGGGGGTGAGCTATCAGTTAGATAGCTTGGAGAGGGTATTCAAAGACAACGATCTATTGGTCATCAGGACCAGTCTCGACATGATGATCGACAAAGCAGGGGATAGTCCATGCCACTTTTTGAAGACACATTTTTGATGTACAACCTGATTTGATTACGTATACACATTCATCGTCTCATTTTTGATAGCCTCTTTTATATCTTCCTTTGATGATATTTACACATTGACTCTGACTTTGTATCATGACATTCATATTTTGATGATATATATATGAGATGGCCCAATTTGATTATGATGTGATGCTCTATCATATGTGATGTGATGTTTCATTTATTTAATGCTTTATGTATGGATGCACATGTATATGGATGAATGAAGATGTTGATGTTATCGATGCATTTATTTATTTATGCATTATGATATGATGTGATATATGATGTGATGTATGATATATGTTATTGATGCAATGTAATGGATGTTTATTTTATTTTTGAGTATCTTTTATATGAAATGCAATGAGATGGATGCATTTCCTTTTGCATATTTTCCATATGAAAATGTCATGTTTTATGATATGTAAATAAGTATGTTGTGATTATGTAGGATGTATATATGCTAACAGTTTGTGGATGTAGGATGTATTCCTTATGATTCTTTTTTTACTATCATGATACCATGTTAGTTTAGAAAGAAGATAGAAGAATAAGATGAATGGATTGAACATTGATTTTGAGATTGATTAAGAAGTCCAACAAGTATATGATTCATCGAGACTTTATTAGATATGGTGATGAGAAAGATGATATGCTCATTTCAGGGATTGGGATACTATATCATTCCTTATTTTTGATATAACACATAGACATGATGCATCAAGGTATTGATAACTAGGATGGTATTGTATCTAGTGTGATGGACTTTGACTCTACAAATAGATAGGATAATTCTCATTCACACCTTGACATACAAAAACCTCATTGGAATGTAGTTTAGAATTTTAGAACATTTTGGACCAAAGCATACGCAATAGTCAACAATCTATTCAAAATGACCTCCCTACACAAAACTAAGCAAGTATTCGCCAAGATTATCTTACAAGAACATCCCACAAGCATAACAAACAAAATATAATGATTGATGCCCCATTCCTTTCTCTCTAAATTATTTAGACACCATCGAGAGGTCCTTAGAATGGGTGAACAAGATAAACCATAAGAAAAGATCGAAAACAAACAATCAATGTTATCTATATCTCTTTCCAAAGTAACATAGCTAAGGTGATTTCCAACATTGATGTCCATTGTAGGAAGGATGCATCCTAGGACATGTTGATCAAATGTTTTGTCTAAGACTAAGTGTTTGATAGGTTGCTGCTAAAGGTAGTAAAAAATTATTTTGGATTAATAATGATTAGGGAGAAAACCCACAACTTTTGATTTTATAATATTTATACTTAGAAAATGAGCCTATTATGCCTATAGTTTACTTTTCTAAGCACAAATACAAGTTTTCTAGTCTTAGGACCTCATCTAGTAAGTTATTACTCTCACACATACTAAGAAATTATTTAAGAGGAAGATAATACAATCACCGTCTTGAGTTTTTAAGCATAAATTTAAGTTAGCTCTAGATTAGTTAGGTGTCTAGTTAATTATTTTTTCTTTTAATTTTGTAGTTTGTCGTCATATTTTCCTTTTTCTTTCTTATGTTTTTGGCTAGTTAGTAGTGTTAGCTTCTTTTACAAGTTTACTATCATCTAGTATGGTTTTTTTTGGGTTGGTTGTATCTCCTACTATTTTTATTACATGTCCTCAAACCATCCTATACATAATTAGTATTGGGTTTTGTTGTTTTGTGTTCCTTGGTCTATTTTTTTCCTTTTTTTATTTCCTTTATGCTAGTCTTGATACTATTTTGGGTTTGTTTTTCCCTTTTGGTTTTTCTTGTTGTTGTTTCTTCTTATCCTTTTGTTCTTGTTCAAGGATGTTGTTGATGATGATGTTAGTCACACAATGAATATCTAGATTTTGAACAACATAACCTATCTATCTTGAAATATTACTTTGTTAGGAATTAGTTATCCCAAGGCTCAAGAATGTCAATTCTTGACTTACTAGGTTTACACAAGGTGTATTGTTTTGTACTATTTTTACATAAGGACCTTATGCTTGGTTATTTTGACTTACATGAGTTGAAATATATTCAATTACATTCTTTGATTTCTACAATAATTAATTTCCATACGTATTATTCCAACTAATCTAAGATAAATAAATCACAAAAGATTAAATTAAGATAGAGAAAAGGTCGAAGAGATTTAAGTTTTTTAGATATTGCACAAATAAACGTTGAAATAAATGCAAAATGAAGTAGAAACTATTTTTACTTTACCAATTTTTCTCATAGCTACATAAAGAACAATGTAAGAGTTTGGAGAAAATTAACCATTCACAAGATAAATAGCTTCAAATGCACCCTAAGATGACACAATAATTTTATTATTCCACAAGATGAACAACTAACAATCATGCAAGATATATGATCAAGAATGGCCTTTTAATTAATCCAGCTTTACAAATCTTCACAAAATGTATTATTTATTGAATATGAATAAAAAACATGAAATAGAAGCTAGATTGATAATTCTCCAATTCAAGTTTTATCTAGTTCAACAATTTATCATCTTTAAAATGAGATAACTTGTTGTCTTTTATAGAACTAAGGCAGAGGTCAGTTACAAAAATCACATGGAAAAATATAATTAATGGAATCAATAGTTGACATATACTTGGAAAATATCTTCTACACATGGGTTGCTGGTAGACAATTTCAGAAGAATTGATCAAATTTCCCTTGTAAAACTTAGCCATTATTGATTGTCCATTAACTTTTCAAAATTCTAGATATTTTTTTACTTGGTCAAATATCCTTGTAGTTGACTAAATCTTGGTAGCAATCCTTTAATTTAGGCTTCACTACCCAAATTCAATCAACCCTTAATATATATTTATTCCTCATCTTCTTCTTCATCTTCACTCAAAATTGTATCAGTTTCAATATGCTCCAAAATCTCCACAATTTGTTGTATAGATTCCACCATCGAGTTCCATATTTGCATCTAGATCTAGATTTGGATCTTCATCTTGACATGCACTTCTCGGTGCCTTGTAAGACTTCCACAAAATTGAGGATAAAGCTTGTTTTCTTCGAGTAATCTTTTTACACCTATATTAGTACCAGTCTCAATTTTAACAAATATATTGTTTCAAAACCAACATCATACCTACACTTCAATTTAATTTGTAATTCTTTCCCCTTTTAATTTAAAATCTAATTCACTAAGGCATACAACCAAGATAATAATACCCTTACATTTCTAGCATTAAAATCATTTTTTTGTGAACAATTTACAATAACCACTTTGATAAGAACTACCATAGCATTGTGGGAATTTTCATGGTTAAGTTAGAAATTCGAACATTCTTACTAGATGTGGAATTGATGGAGATGATGCCTTCGGTTTCATGAGGAGAAATATGTCTATAAAATTAGTTATATTTTTCTTGGGAGAAAGTACAATGGTAGTCAGATATAACCTTACGTTCGATAACCACTACTAATGCCACTTCATTATGATAAGGATTATTTTGTGAGAAAATACTTCTTATTGCATCTACATCTGGATCCGGATTTTCTATGTCTAGTTTGATAAGAATCATAACCTTTGTCATAAGATAA
>CM021103.1:254140338-254245450 GCA_007115665.2 Sequoiadendron giganteum
GATCCTTCTAACCATGTTTCGACTTATACTGCATTATGTAGTGATTTTTTCCTTTAGGAGAAACTCTTGGCTAAACTTTTCCCTATGTCCTTGAAAGATACCACCTTTGAATGGTTTTCCTTGTTATCAAACAACTCATTTCGTTCATTCAATGAACTCGTTGAGGCCTTTATAAACCATTTCCAAGTGCACATGACTCCTAAGATGACCTTAGCTAATGAGTTGTAAGCAAAAATATGATGAAAAAGTTACTGACTTCATTTCATGCTACCAATCGCTTTATTCCCAAATCGACATAAAGGTTTTGGATCCTCACCTTCAATGAATGTTCATTGAAAAATTGAAAACCAAGATACAAGATAAGGTTACCATGATGAAGTTCCCTTCCTTTGTACACTTGTGGACTTCCCTTCATGATTGGGTATGTGTAGGATCATGATGGACCAAAAAGTGGAAATGGGAAAAAAATTACGTTTTGCATCAAACCAAAAACCTGAAAATACTGAGTTGACTTTTTTTAGGCTTGGGTGTCAGTACATTGCTCCAAAGCAATGCGCAAACCAAGATTTACATATCGGATATTTGATTTGAGCTGCCTATAAATAAAAAACTGTGGACTTTTAAAATCATTTTACTCATTTTGAAGAGGTTGCAGATGCACAGTGAGACCAACTTCTTGATATCAGATATCCAATTTCAACAAATATCTGATTTCAAAAGTAATTTTTTGGATTTTTTTTGTTTTCATCGATTTTTCAATTATATTTGTATAATTTTAAGTAGTTTTTTGTTGATTTTTTTTAAAAGTAGGGTTTTTTTATTAAAAACTAGAGTTTACAATGGATTTTTATTAAAAACTAGTGTTGTTGATGTATTTTTATTAAAAATTAGAGTTTGTTATGGATTTTTTTGAAAAAGTAGGGTTTTTTTGGATTTTTATTAAAAATTAGGGTTTTTTTACAATTATTTCATTTATATTGTGCAATTTCAATTAGATTAATTAGTTTTTAACTTTAATCACGTATTATGGATGAGAATGAAAATGCACAAATTCCAAATGCTCTACCACCAATTGAAGACTTAATTATTGAAAAATTGGAGCAATTGAGGGGCATTTGTGAAGTTTATAAGACAATCCCTCAATTATCCGAGATAACAAACACATTGAAGGAAACAATTAAAAATATAGAAACCCTCTCCACCCGACATAATTACTTTCATTCGTGGCAAGAAGACATGAGGGAATATTATGCATGTGGATTGTCTTACGATGATGTGAAATATCTCTAAATAACCAAAGCCCAAATAGCCTCTTTATTCGTTAACCCCCACACTGGTTTGCTAGTTAATGTTAATAAACCAAAAAATTTCTATAAAATGGTGCACGAATAGGGACATTGTAGATAACTTTTGGGATCATTGGTATATGGTTTTTTATAAACCACCGAACAACAATTCTGATATACCATTTTACTCTATTAAAAAATTATATGCTGAGTTTGTGTTAGGGCATCATGTCAATTACTTTGACATTAAACCCTTCCAGGGTGTTGATGGAGGTATGCCGCAAGATAGACTAGGGGGAGTTAGAGTAGTCTCGCGCCCATATGTTCCCCCTCCCCCCCTTCCTCTACCACCTCCAGTATATCATCCAGATATTATCCAGGATGCAACCACACAGACTATTCAAGCTATTCACTCTTTGAGTGGTCATTTGGTTTTGCATGCTTCTACAATAGCTCATCCACATTCTGGTGATATTGGTGATGGCTCAAGTGCTGCTGCATCATCCTCCTCAGGTCCACATATTTGTGTGCTAGATACTTGCACTATGTGCCACCAAATATGCTTGGGTCCTCTTGTATAGCCCACTGAGCATTCATTGGACACTTCTGATTATGACCTCCATGATGTGGACATTATAGATCAAACGTAGGGGAGTGGAGTACACCCTACAGATTCCTCTCCTGCTAGAGAGGGGGACGTTGGAATAGTGTCATGGGTAAGATTTAAGTCAAGTAAATTCATAACTTGCATTTGTTTTTAAATGAATATTAATATGAGATAGTATCAAGTACTAATATTTATTTACATGGTCTATTTAACAGTTGATGTCTGAGGAGGATCTCACACAGGTGACTGATAGCACCCTTAGGGCCATTTCATTTAGCCTCGACATGCACACTGTATATATTTTTGCACTCACTCGTTTACATTTTTTTATTATATATTTGCTTGTCATTAATGAAATTATATAATAACTTATATGTTTATCTTATTTTCCTCTTGTAGGAAATACCTAGTGCGAGTGAGATGCAGCCTTGTCCAGACTATGGAGGCACAAAGTTAGATAAGGGGAAGGTAATTGAACTTAAATTGGATTGAATTAAGATTCTTAAGATCTTATATTGATTATACATACATCAACATAGATTGATAGTTTCATATGTACTTGTCATTTTTATGTACAGGTGGTTATGAGCTATACATCATTGTTGACAAGAGTCACAACGCCCGAAGGAGTAGGTATTGGAACACCTCAAGGAGTAGGTGTTGAAACACCTCAAGGAGGAGGTGTCAAAACACCTGAAGGAGATAAAGAAAAAGATCATCCTATTTAAGAGGTATGTGTTTGGTAAATATGTTCCTATTACCAATAATCATATGCTAACTTGGATCAATTTTATGTTTTTGTTCACATATATAGATTGGCATTTCAAAAGTTGGTTTGGTATATTCTAGGACTCCTGACCCTTTGAAGAGACGTATATTTTAGGTAATCAAGATTTCAATTTTAGAGTTCAATTAAAATTCAATGTATATTGATTTTTATGTTAATTATTCGATTTTAAATTATATAGTATAACTAATCTCAATTATGGTTTGAATTTTTCTTGTGCAGCTACCTTCAGAGCCAAAGAGTGCTTCAAAGAGGCTCCATTTTGATGATCCACCAGTAGTTTAGGATGAGATAGACATTTTGGCATGTAAATTTTGAATAGATATTGAGATGGCATATGCCACATTTTGTAAAACTTTGTTTGAGTTGGCGTCGATGCCATTTTTGTATATGGACATACACTTGATTATTGGATAATTTGATATATAGAATTTGACAATCAAAATTTAATTTGTTCCTCATGTGCATGATTAAACTCTTTAAAAATTTAATCTTGAGCAATGGTTAAATATCAATGTAAAATAGCATAAAAAATAATGGTTATATTATGTAGTTTATATTCATATCACTGATTACATTTCATTTCATATCTTTCAAACTCAAAGAATTACTTAGAATTGCATAACTAACAACTAGATGTTGATAGATGAAAAAATTTCAATTACAATATAGTTTTTACAAAGTCAACCTAAGAAGTTATGCAATTACCTGACATTGCATAACTAATAACTAGGAGCAGCTGTCAATTTCATTTTCTTGTCACAAAATTATATGAGACCACATTTCTTTGAGGCTTTTTTTCAAATATTCCACTGCCTTGTCTATGCTACCACATTTTTCATACATGTCTAGCAAAGATTTTTTATCAAACAATTCACTGGCTTGTTGGTAGGGCTTATTGGAACTTGTATGCTTTGACCTCACTCAATCCTGAAACCACTTCATTCCCTCTTAATTTTGTCTTCTTAAAATTAATACATCATTGTATTATGCTGCCCCATAATTTTGCTTACACTTTCTTTGTAAAATCACTAATTTTCCCTTGTTTTTGACCCTTCCAACTAGGGTTTCACACTTTTACTCTTCTTAGGTTACTCTTAATCACTCAGACCTCTTAAACACCATTAAATATACCTATTTCAATCATTTCCAACAAGTTACAACCTATTTTCACTCAACTTCTCAAAAACTCACTCTCTAGCCTTACTCAAAAGGCACAAAAATCTATGTTTCTTAACAGGGCAGCGTTCTCAGACCACTCTAATCCCTTTATCACCCCTAAAAACTTGTTCCTATTCCTACCCCTATCTAATTCACACCCATTCCTTTGAGGTACAACCTATACAGAAGGAGGAATGGCCTTGTCAATTCATGAAAGCTTACATGTTTTAGGTGCTCCTGCACCATACTCCCCGAGTACAGAAGTTTTATGCACCATAAATCACTCCATAGGTCTGCTCCTATATTCTTCACAATCCCTTCAAACTCGCTCCAAGTCACTTGCATGGAAATCTTCCTTCGAGCGATTTTGTACCCTTCATGCTTTGCGTTGTCTTGGTCTTGCCATGCTTGATCCTTCTCAAATGGATCGTCTTGTTGCTATTTGTCTTCATTGACACCTAAAAATGGTGTTTCCCAAGCTATGACACTTGCACATAAAAATTTAGTATACAAAGATAAACATCGATACATTAGTATCTCTGTTTCATGCTCTTCCATGAGCTTTTGCCAACTACACATATATCTCTGCCCTTCAACTCTTCTCTTCACAATATTTCTCAGGTTATTTATGGTTAGAACCATCCCCATAGTAGCATACATCTGACACACAACCAAAAATGAGAACCAAGGAAAATATCCTATCCTAACACCATATTCGTCAAACTCTTCTTTTGTAGCCTTCACTAGGCCACTCACCATCAACTCTTCCTCTCTAGTTTCCCACCTAATCTACTATTTGTAATATTACACAAATTTGAAGGTTGATAGGTTGAGAGGTTAGGTGTGATCTATTTATGTTAAATAAGGTCAATCAAGACTATTTAAGGTGTATTAAGTTGAAGTTTTGAGTCTAGGGGTCCAATATGCCAAAAATGCATTCTTGCTTCAAAATTGTCAAAATTGCCATGCAGTCTTTTGAAGGCAAATTATTAAAATTGTAAAGGGAAGTGCAAGATAGGAGCCTAGAAGTTGTGGTAGGGTTGAAATAAAGTTTTTTTACTAGTTTTAATAGTCATAGATGTCTTGGAAAGGAAATTTTCATAAAAGTGCATTATTAACAAAAAGTTGTCAATTTTAGCAATTTATAAGAAAAATGAAGGGTCTTGGTAGTTGAACAGGTGGTTGTGGAAATCGGGGAGTCTATTTGAATTCAAAACATGTATATAAATGTATTCAAGGTTCAAAAATAGGTTGGTTGAAGGAAATTTTGTGAATCCCAATACAAAAGCAACGTTGATTTCCAAAAAATTACTAGTTTTTTGCAACAAGCTATGGTCTCATGGCTTTTATTTGCATGAAAATCAGCATTGGAGTTCGGTTGGAGGTTGAAAAATACTTGTAAGGGCATAAATAAATCTTGTTCTACAACTCATATGACCAAATCGACAGTTTCATCATGTCTGGATGGGTACATTTAGGTTAGGTATGGTCCCCTTTCGCACCCAAATAGGCTGAAGTAGTCCGAGCTAAGTTTAATCAATGAAATCCCTTAAGAGTCCAAAGTGTAGAAGGGAGAAAATATTTGATGGAATTTTACTCAAAGACCGTGATGCTTATAGAATCCTCGTCTGAGGCTATGGGATTGTGTTGGGACCATCTACAATAACCTCTCTTAGTTTTTTCTATCTCAAAGGCGTTTTCCCATGGTGATGAGTTTTTAGTTGAGGGAAAAGTTGTAAGATTCAAGTAGTGTAAAGTTACAAAGTGGTGCAAATTTCATTCTCCAAGTCGTATGACCAAACAAAATATTCCAAAATGTATAGATGGGTACGTTTATGCTAGGGATGGTCCTCTTTTGTACCCAGACATGCTTAATCACTCCAAACTACATTGGACCGATGATTTCCCTTAAGAGTCCAAAGTGCTAAAAGATAGCAATATTTGAAGGGATATTTCTTAGAAACCATGATGCTTATAGAATCTCTGTCTAAGGCTATGGCATCATGTTGGGACCATTTACAATAACCTCTCTTAGTTTTTTCTATCTCAGAGGCGTTTTCCCGTGGTGATGAGTTTTCAGTTGAAGGAAAAGTTGCCAAATGCAAGCAGTGTAAAGTTGCAAAGTGGTGCAACTTTGATTCTCCAACTCGTACGACCAAATGGACTGTTCCAACACGTCTGGATGGGTATGTTTACATTAAGTATGGTCCTCTTTTGTACCCAAATACGTCGAATCACTCCGAGCTACATTGGACCGATGATTTCCCTTAAGAGTCCAAAGTGCTAAAAGACAACAATCTTTGAAGGGATATTTCTCAAAAAATGTGATGCTTACAAACTCTCTATCTAAGGCTATGGGATCATGTTGGGACCATATACAATAACCTCTCTCAGTTTTTTCTATCTCAGAGGTGTTTTCCCGTGGTGATGAGTTTTCAGTTGAGGGAAAAGATGCCAAATGGAAGTAGTGTAAAGTTGCAAAGTGATGCAACTTTCATTCTCCAACTTATACGACCAAATGGACTATTCCAACACATATGGATGGGTAATTTTACACTAGGTATGGTCCTCTTTTTCACCCAAATATGCCGAGTCACTCCGAGCTACATTGGACCGACGATTTCCCTTAAGAGTCCAAAGTGCTAAAAGGAAGAAATCTTTGAAGGGATATTTCTCAGAAATTGTGATGCTTACAGACTATTTTTCTAAGGTTATGAGATCATGTTGGGACCATCTACAATAACCTCTCTTGGTTTTTTCTATCTCAGAGGCGTTTTCCCATGGTGATGAGTATTCAGTTGAGGGAAAAGTTGCCAAATGCAAGTAGTGTAAAGTTGCAAAGTGGTGCAACTTTCATTATCCAACTTGTATGACCAAATAGACTATTCCAACACATTCGGATGGGTATGTTTACACTAGGAATGGTCCTCTTTTGCACCCAAATATATTGAATCACTTCGAGCTACATTGGATCGACGATTTCCCTTAAGAGTCCAAAGTGCTAAAATGAATCAATCTTTGAAGGGCTATTTATCGAAAAATGTTATGCTTCGTGATCCTAATAAAGTGCTACTTCCTAAAGTGTGAGAGATGTTAGATAAAACTAATAGTGCAATAAAGAGAAACAATAAGATAATAGGGCACCTCAATGATTAGCCTAAGAAGATGAACAATATGAAAGCAAGATAAACAAATAAATTGTTGTTATACCTTCATGTTGTTGCTTCCTTGGTTGGCCCTTGATGTTGAAGTCTTGTGTGCTCCTTGGATGGCAATGAAAATGAAGTGGATGCAAGATGAATTGATGCAATATGGATGCTAAAATAGATGAAAGATTGAATGGCAATTTTGCAAGAGTTTATTTGCAAAAGACTTGATCCCTTAAAATGAAGGAATTGAAGGGGTATTTATAGGCCAAATTGAATTCTCTAGAGAATTCAATGGTTGGGATTGATCCAACAAAGATCAAGATGAAGGGCTATGGTGAGTTGAGGACTCACAAGCCCTCACATCTTGACATGTGGAGGCGAGATGTCCTAGGTGGAGTGATGTGGAGATGAGGTGGATCTTGGGGATGAGAAGATTCCTTGGAGGAATAAAAGTGAATTTAAAATTCACAATGATTGGAAGAATCTAGTGGATAAGAGAGTGTCTCCAAAAAGCTGGAGATTTGTCACATGTGGGTGATGTGACAAGTCCAAGGTTCTAGAAGCCCTTGGCACATGTGAAGTGACAAGTCAAGGCTTCTAGAATCTTGCATGGGGGATGGGGAAGACCTTGGAAAGATAAAGTGAATTAAAAATTCACATGGGGAAGAGGGGAACCTTGGTTGAATAAATGTGAATTAAAAATTCACATGGGGAAGGGAGTCCATACCAAAAATGGTAAGTGGGAAGGTTGACCAAAAAAGGTAAGCCAAATGTGGCTAATGATTCTGATTAAGGTTGTGCAAACACATGATTAAGGTAATTAATGAGAGATTAGAGGCAAGTGGGAGATTATGGAGGATGTGACACTTAATCTTGATTAAGTGGTGCACATCCTAATCACAGATTAATTAATTTAATCCGGATTAGGAGAGGGTTATGGAGAATGTGACAAGGAGAGAGAAAAGAGGAATTAAAAATTGATTTTAATCCAAATGGGTTAAAGACTAAATTAAATAATTTGTCATATTTATTTAATTTAGAGAAGAACAGGGTGTAAGGTAAAGTATTTAATCTATTTAATTAGATACTTTAGGAACCTTAGGCAGAAAATGAAATAATGATTAAATGAATTATTTAATCACTGTTAATGGAATAGATGAATAAAGTAGACAATTTTGATCATATGGAAGTGATCAAATTTGGATGTCTACAGATAGAATTCATAATTTTTTCTCAAGAGTATGGCATGTACATTACAAATAGATAAATACATATGCATTCACTATTTGAGTTATATATATCTATATATCTTTGTAACTATGTATCCCATAGATTGTGTACACATGCATACTATAAGATTTAATGAGAATCTAGACACAAGCCAAGATATAGATAAATGAAGACAAGTTACAAAATCTATAAGAAAATAGACAAATGATGTAGAATGTAAATAAATATTGATGATATGAAAAATATATAATATTAAAGGATAATATACAATATGTATTAGCCTCTTAGATCTGCATTATTTAAGGAGATGAAAACTACAAGAATTTATGGGTAAAATCATAATCATTCCCATTCAAAAGGTGAGTTAACTTATTCTAATTAAGAGGTGAAGAGTCGAACTATCAACCAATAGATAAATTAATTCAATATTATTAAGATAGAGGTGGCCTTGACTAAATATATGTAGCACCTATCTATCATCAACAAAGGGTTGATAAGGTAGTGGTGTTACTTAGGTATCTTAAGTCAAGGTCAAGACATGTTATTATCAGCTACCTAGGTGAAAATAATTCGACAATCTTAATATCCTAATTAAACATATCAATATGTTCAATGTTGTAGCAACATCATAAATTCCCCACTAATTAGTGAAAATTAGGAGGAAGGTGAAATAAAAATGGGTCCTAGCAAAAAAATCATTTTAGATACCCATTTACAATTGTAAGCCCCCTAAAGAGAGATAAAGAACCTTCCAAAGAAAGAGAATGAAAACAGAGACTAGGTAACCCATAAAAATGTTATACCTCATATGTTAATGGTGTAAGAATGATACAACATGCATTTTGAACAACATTCATTCCCTTAGGAATAAGTAAGCTCAATAGATAATGTAGGATATATTCATTATTCCTAGAATGAATATGAAGGAATACAAAATAAAATGAACATCTCTATAAATTATTGCTCCATTGTTGAGTTAGTATTAAAAGGTGTCACAATATGATTAAGAATCATAGGTATAATTGATGAATGGTGACAATTCAAAGAACTATGGAAAATTTTGAGGAACAAAAACAAAAGATGAAGGTACAAAATATATTATGGAACTATCATCAAAGAGGAGACAAATATCCTTAATATTTCCCTTTAGATTTTCAACATAAGACACAAAAAAAATCTAAAATATTTATCAAGAACTCATCCTAAGGAATTGCCTCTAGAAGACATGAATGGTCTTGTTAAAATGAATCTCTAGAATCCTCAATTGAAGTAACATTGGATTTGGTGGAAGTAGGTGATGATGGTGATGAAATTTCACCACATTCATCTCTAACCTCGATTTTGAAAGGACTGAAGATTAAGATGACTATTCTACACATTTTAAAAATACACACACTAGACATGCTTAAGTATGAAGATTATGTATTAGAGAAAAATGTGAGAAAGCATACAATCTAGATTGATCATCTAACTCCCTAACTATTGTTGGAAGGTTGGTGCCTTTCCAACTCACAATAGATTCGTGACATGCCTTAACCACCTCTATTGGATCTTGTATAAATCTGGAATTTGTATCGAGCGTTAATAGGTCGATCTTTTGGCACAATATCAAATCCATTGCAACAAATGGTATCAGAACGAGGTCATGGGTTTTGAATCCTATGGTCACGTTGGGGGGATTGTTGGAAATTTGGTTCCTTCATCCCCATTGATAGGTTGATTCTTGTTTAGCTTGTCGCATATTCATTACATGGCTTAACCGCCTCCCATTGGATCTTGTATAAATCTAGCGTTAATAGGTCAATATTTTGACGCAGGAACAAAGCCATTGCAACAACTACAACATTGTAACCACTCTATAAATTCTAAGTGAGCACAAGATTAGTTATAAACTCAAAACTCTTACATGTCCTATTATGTGTAATAAGATATATATGGATAGAGATTAGTTGACAAGGAACAAAAAAAATAAAATAATAAAATAATTATTTTCCTATGTCAACATACCCTCT
Source organism: Sequoiadendron giganteum (assembly GCA_007115665.2). Taxonomy (NCBI): domain Eukaryota; kingdom Viridiplantae; phylum Streptophyta; class Pinopsida; order Cupressales; family Cupressaceae; genus Sequoiadendron; species Sequoiadendron giganteum. The sequence continues at coordinate 254,150,571 of CM021103.1, forward strand.
ACTGGATAAACAATCATAGAAGTATTATTACTCATTAGATTATTTAACATAGAATAAATCTCAAATAAAGAATCAATCCATATGATGAGAAGTTATGGATTCTATGATTGTAATCATAGTAAGAGCTAAATACACTCGATCCATACAAATTTAAGAAATATTTAACTAATTAAGCTACAATCCTAATGAAATGTTCAAAAACCATTTAACCAAGAAACCATTTAAATAAAACCATGTAGAAATGCATAAATGAAACCTAGCTAAATGCTTCAAAACCTTATCCCATTAGGGATTGGTGTTGCATTGATATGGAATGGCAGCCCTTTCCCAATCCCTTTGATAAAACAGGTGTCTAATCAAACTCCATTGATGGCAACCAAGCTCAAATTGATAAAACTATGCTAAATATGGATGAAAAGCTAGTAATGGATGCAAAGATAAATAAAGATGGTATTCAAATGGGAAGCATAACTTTGTTTTGATGGAAGTGGATCCATTTCTCTCCAAAATGGTTAAGATGAAAAGTGAGGTGAAGGCATGGATCAAGGATTCTCATCAATGGATGAGAATGCAAGATCACATGGATCAAAGAGTTAATCAATGACTCACAATAATTCAAACAAACACACTTTCAAAGTTGTTATAAAGTTTGTTAGGAAATAATATTCCATTTTTGGAGCTCAAATGGGAGAATATTCCAAGGGAATATTCCCATGCAAGTGGATGGGTGAGGGAAAATTAGTAATTAGTTAATTAAAAAAAAAAATTAATTGTGCAAGTTGGTTGAATTTAGGATTATCAAATAATTAATTTACTTAATGAAAGGGGTTAAGTGACATTTAATTAAATAATTTAGATTATTCAATTAAATGAGAGGAGATAAAGGGGGTTTAATTTAAATAATTTGTATTATTCAATTAAGCTAGATGAAATTTTAGTGTGGAAGGGGGGGAATTAACCTAATGAAATCAATTAGATTAATAGATGAGAAAATGATGCATTTAATTAAATAACTAGGATTATTTAATTAAATAATCGAAAAAGGGGATGAATTTTAAGACAAAATGATGTTAGTAATTAGATTCAAGTGTGCGATATCATTTAGGACTATTTTTAAGTGTCTATATTTTGCCCCTCTTTGAAGTGAGGTACCCATTACATTAGTTCAAAGGCTGACGATTTTTGGATTAATACTACTGATCAGATCAAAAATTCAAAAAATTCATGATTTTTTTGGATGCCCCATAATTTCCCTAACGAAAGGAATTAAGTTGGTACCCTGGCCCCTCAAAAGATTGGGCAAAAATTTGAAATTTCGGGTTGATGTCGTGATAAAGGTTTAATATTAATTTAGGTGTCGAAAGAGGTTTGGGGATGTGAAAACAAGCTCAGAAATGCAATAAACATCTCAAAAATATGCTCCATACCTCAGAAATAGACAAAACAGGATCAAAACCCTAGTTTCCCCCTCAAATTAGGGCAAAAAACCCTAATTTTCATGCATAAATATAGGTGGGAGGGTCATTTTCAATTCATTTGCACTCTTGTCTTCTAGCAAATTGCTACAATTTTTCTCTGACCCACAGACACAATGGTGTGTCACGTGCTTCTGAAACACCTCGCAAAGAGAGTTCAAGAGTATCAACAACCTCCAAACATAGGACCTCGGGTATGTGCTTTGAAACCTTCCTCATTTTTCACACTTTTATTGCATTTATTAGGGTTAGAATTAGGTCCTTCTAGAGCATCGCTATATTGCGATGCATTTGAAACGATCAGCAACACTTTTGATCCTATAGAGATGCACTTACTGAAATTTGACACGTCCTAGGATTTGGGTGTAGAGTCACAATTGATTTAGGGCGCCACATGTGACAAATAGTGACACATCTAGGTTTTAGGGTTCAATAACACTATTTAAAAATAGTGACACACTTATTGTAGACTGGCATGCTATGGATTTTGGTTAAAGTGACGCATCACAATGCTGACTCACTATTGAAATATAGCGATGCACCTGTAAATGGTGACACTATTGAAGAAGGATAAAGCGACACTATTGAAAATATTGATGCTTTTGCAGATTTAGCACTTGGAAACTCATATTTTAATCTATTTTTAGCCAAATTGACACTGTTCACTTCATGCATGCATACGATATTCAACCTCTCATGTCTCGGGAACATCGACTTAGCATTCTTGTAGAGGCACGAAATTTCACAATGGAGCAGTAGGAGCACCTAGGAGTCATTGGATTGGGATTATTTGTGTACATGCTTGAGATATGGACTCACTTAACTATGATGATGACATTGGTGGAGCGCTCGCATAGTGAGACATCTTCATTCCACCTCCCCACTAGCAAGGCTACCATCACATTGGAGGATGTATGGTGGATTTTGCGCCTTCCCATCTACAGGAAGAGAGTCATCTATAATAGTTTATGGGATGGATGCATGTTTTGAGATCCTATGGGTGGATGATATCCTTCTAGTGAGCTCTTCTAGTGAGCTCTTCTATTGACTTGGAGTAGTTCTGAGGATAGGTTTTAGAATTCATATTAGTTATATGTGCCTTGATTTTTGGTTCGATTTCTCCAGACCAACGAGGTAGAGATTTCAGTCCAGGTTGGGGACTAGCATGGCACAACATGTTATTCAGGATGACTTAGTATGCATGGGGTCCTGTTATACTCACATCATTGTACCATAATATACATCAGGTTGTGTACTATCATGGGAGGAGCATAGGAGTCAAGGCCACATTATTACAATAATGGGCATGGGAGCACATTGTTGTGTTGAGACCCATTTCTTCTTTAGTAGACATCGATCCAGATGATCCCATTGTATACAGGTATCAATCAGTTATGACTTTATAGCACACAGGGCCAACAAGGATTCCATATTGGAGGATATTTATAGATGACATGACTGTGTTTAGGTGGAGGCCATGGCTTCAAGCACCACCATGGTACAATGATCACCAGTCGTTGTTCTTTGCTAGGTAGACCCGATATATCTAGGGTCAGGAGCACACTATGGTAGAGTGGTATCTTCGAGACCACATAGCTCACTAGTTTGAGGAGACACAAAATGTACCCCCACATGACTACATAACCATTTTTTCTTGGGCACAAAGAGAGGCAGCCTAGGGCCCATAGATTCAGCCTCAGGTGGTTGTAGATGATTTTATATAACTTGTGGCTCAATCTTAGGTGTATTACAAAGGATAACTTGATGCAAGTACTACCCTAGGTTATGATGCATGGTGGGTGGCCCCTAAACACTTGACAAATCCAGTTGGAGGGTATCCATGGGGTAGACCCAAAGTTCAAGGTGTAGGTAGAGGACGACAACAGGATGATCAACAACCTTCTTACGATTGGGGTCATCAGGACCATGATGTATAGGATCAGGTAGTTGGATAGATACCAGGGCCACCACCACCACAACAACATCAGCAACCTCCATAATAGCATTGCATCAAGGTCCAGATCCCCACAATATACAAATTTAGGCCCTTATGACCGAGAGAGATTAGTTGTCACAACAGGTACATACTGTGACAACTGATAGAGATTACAAGCGACAGTTGCAATAGTAGTTGAATCTACAGTTGGCCTAGGAGATCAGACAATAATAGCAGTTAGAGTTCGTTGTAGTAGTAGTGTACGGTCAGGTGGTATCAACATGCATGTATAGAGGTGTCGTATCTGAGGCATCATACTACAAGACACTTTACCATCCCTTGAGAGCAACGACAGTTGGACTATTCTCATAGGAGTGAGGTTACTCCTCGCAATTCAGGGGGTGAGCTATCAGTTAGATAGCTTGGAGAGGGTATTCAAAGACAACGATCTATTGGTCATCAGGACCAGTCTCGACATGATGATCGACAAAGCAGGGGATAGTCCATGCCACTTTTTGAAGACACATTTTTGATGTACAACCTGATTTGATTACGTATACACATTCATCGTCTCATTTTTGATAGCCTCTTTTATATCTTCCTTTGATGATATTTACACATTGACTCTGACTTTGTATCATGACATTCATATTTTGATGATATATATATGAGATGGCCCAATTTGATTATGATGTGATGCTCTATCATATGTGATGTGATGTTTCATTTATTTAATGCTTTATGTATGGATGCACATGTATATGGATGAATGAAGATGTTGATGTTATCGATGCATTTATTTATTTATGCATTATGATATGATGTGATATATGATGTGATGTATGATATATGTTATTGATGCAATGTAATGGATGTTTATTTTATTTTTGAGTATCTTTTATATGAAATGCAATGAGATGGATGCATTTCCTTTTGCATATTTTCCATATGAAAATGTCATGTTTTATGATATGTAAATAAGTATGTTGTGATTATGTAGGATGTATATATGCTAACAGTTTGTGGATGTAGGATGTATTCCTTATGATTCTTTTTTTACTATCATGATACCATGTTAGTTTAGAAAGAAGATAGAAGAATAAGATGAATGGATTGAACATTGATTTTGAGATTGATTAAGAAGTCCAACAAGTATATGATTCATCGAGACTTTATTAGATATGGTGATGAGAAAGATGATATGCTCATTTCAGGGATTGGGATACTATATCATTCCTTATTTTTGATATAACACATAGACATGATGCATCAAGGTATTGATAACTAGGATGGTATTGTATCTAGTGTGATGGACTTTGACTCTACAAATAGATAGGATAATTCTCATTCACACCTTGACATACAAAAACCTCATTGGAATGTAGTTTAGAATTTTAGAACATTTTGGACCAAAGCATACGCAATAGTCAACAATCTATTCAAAATGACCTCCCTACACAAAACTAAGCAAGTATTCGCCAAGATTATCTTACAAGAACATCCCACAAGCATAACAAACAAAATATAATGATTGATGCCCCATTCCTTTCTCTCTAAATTATTTAGACACCATCGAGAGGTCCTTAGAATGGGTGAACAAGATAAACCATAAGAAAAGATCGAAAACAAACAATCAATGTTATCTATATCTCTTTCCAAAGTAACATAGCTAAGGTGATTTCCAACATTGATGTCCATTGTAGGAAGGATGCATCCTAGGACATGTTGATCAAATGTTTTGTCTAAGACTAAGTGTTTGATAGGTTGCTGCTAAAGGTAGTAAAAAATTATTTTGGATTAATAATGATTAGGGAGAAAACCCACAACTTTTGATTTTATAATATTTATACTTAGAAAATGAGCCTATTATGCCTATAGTTTACTTTTCTAAGCACAAATACAAGTTTTCTAGTCTTAGGACCTCATCTAGTAAGTTATTACTCTCACACATACTAAGAAATTATTTAAGAGGAAGATAATACAATCACCGTCTTGAGTTTTTAAGCATAAATTTAAGTTAGCTCTAGATTAGTTAGGTGTCTAGTTAATTATTTTTTCTTTTAATTTTGTAGTTTGTCGTCATATTTTCCTTTTTCTTTCTTATGTTTTTGGCTAGTTAGTAGTGTTAGCTTCTTTTACAAGTTTACTATCATCTAGTATGGTTTTTTTTGGGTTGGTTGTATCTCCTACTATTTTTATTACATGTCCTCAAACCATCCTATACATAATTAGTATTGGGTTTTGTTGTTTTGTGTTCCTTGGTCTATTTTTTTCCTTTTTTTATTTCCTTTATGCTAGTCTTGATACTATTTTGGGTTTGTTTTTCCCTTTTGGTTTTTCTTGTTGTTGTTTCTTCTTATCCTTTTGTTCTTGTTCAAGGATGTTGTTGATGATGATGTTAGTCACACAATGAATATCTAGATTTTGAACAACATAACCTATCTATCTTGAAATATTACTTTGTTAGGAATTAGTTATCCCAAGGCTCAAGAATGTCAATTCTTGACTTACTAGGTTTACACAAGGTGTATTGTTTTGTACTATTTTTACATAAGGACCTTATGCTTGGTTATTTTGACTTACATGAGTTGAAATATATTCAATTACATTCTTTGATTTCTACAATAATTAATTTCCATACGTATTATTCCAACTAATCTAAGATAAATAAATCACAAAAGATTAAATTAAGATAGAGAAAAGGTCGAAGAGATTTAAGTTTTTTAGATATTGCACAAATAAACGTTGAAATAAATGCAAAATGAAGTAGAAACTATTTTTACTTTACCAATTTTTCTCATAGCTACATAAAGAACAATGTAAGAGTTTGGAGAAAATTAACCATTCACAAGATAAATAGCTTCAAATGCACCCTAAGATGACACAATAATTTTATTATTCCACAAGATGAACAACTAACAATCATGCAAGATATATGATCAAGAATGGCCTTTTAATTAATCCAGCTTTACAAATCTTCACAAAATGTATTATTTATTGAATATGAATAAAAAACATGAAATAGAAGCTAGATTGATAATTCTCCAATTCAAGTTTTATCTAGTTCAACAATTTATCATCTTTAAAATGAGATAACTTGTTGTCTTTTATAGAACTAAGGCAGAGGTCAGTTACAAAAATCACATGGAAAAATATAATTAATGGAATCAATAGTTGACATATACTTGGAAAATATCTTCTACACATGGGTTGCTGGTAGACAATTTCAGAAGAATTGATCAAATTTCCCTTGTAAAACTTAGCCATTATTGATTGTCCATTAACTTTTCAAAATTCTAGATATTTTTTTACTTGGTCAAATATCCTTGTAGTTGACTAAATCTTGGTAGCAATCCTTTAATTTAGGCTTCACTACCCAAATTCAATCAACCCTTAATATATATTTATTCCTCATCTTCTTCTTCATCTTCACTCAAAATTGTATCAGTTTCAATATGCTCCAAAATCTCCACAATTTGTTGTATAGATTCCACCATCGAGTTCCATATTTGCATCTAGATCTAGATTTGGATCTTCATCTTGACATGCACTTCTCGGTGCCTTGTAAGACTTCCACAAAATTGAGGATAAAGCTTGTTTTCTTCGAGTAATCTTTTTACACCTATATTAGTACCAGTCTCAATTTTAACAAATATATTGTTTCAAAACCAACATCATACCTACACTTCAATTTAATTTGTAATTCTTTCCCCTTTTAATTTAAAATCTAATTCACTAAGGCATACAACCAAGATAATAATACCCTTACATTTCTAGCATTAAAATCATTTTTTTGTGAACAATTTACAATAACCACTTTGATAAGAACTACCATAGCATTGTGGGAATTTTCATGGTTAAGTTAGAAATTCGAACATTCTTACCAGATGTGGAATTGATGGAGATGATGCCTTCGGTTTCATGAGGAGAAATATGTCTATAAAATTAGTTATATTTTTCTTGGGAGAAAGTACAATGGTAGTCAGATATAACCTTACGTTCGATAACCACTACTAATGCCACTTCATTATGATAAGGATTATTTTGTGAGAAAATACTTCTTATTGCATCTACATCTGGATCCGGATTTTCTATGTCTAGTTTGATAAGAATCATAACCTTTGTCATAAGATAAATGTGATTTGATATTGATATAGACGCTTTGGGTCAATATGAAGGAACAAGCTTTCACTTACAGGAATTCATCGGGTTACAACGAAATCACTTAGTTCTTTGTGGACCCTATCATCTGGAACTTCTGAGTGTAGTATTAGGTTCAGTAAGGCCAAAAACTTCCACAAAGTTTAACTTCTTTATTTTAAAATATTTTAAGCTGATTCAAAGGGTAACTAATTCTATTTTGAGCAAATTTTCAATTTCTCAATTAGAATGACACGTCTAGAATCTCCATGGTTCATATTCCCACTAGGGATTAACCTAAGGGGTAACTCAAATGAAAGTTTTCTACCAGTATTTTTTGACTTTTGGGTTAATCATTAACTGAGATTTCTTTGGTTTTGTGTTCACTCATCTCAACTTTATTAATGAAAGAAAATTAATAAATTTTAATTTTTTTATCTTAATTAAATTATATTAAATATATTTTAGTTTAAATTCAACTCAAGTTGGGTTATGAGTATTTTTATTCATTCATTTAAGATATGAAGTAATTTATTTAGTTTTAAATAAAAGGGTAAATTTTTTATTTTAACTTAATTTAGTTTTATATTTTATATGGGATTCTTAGTTGGAATAAAGAAAAATAAATAAAAATAAAAGAATATTATAGTTATTTTATGGTTTCGAATTAAAGCATATTTAAATGTCTTTAATCATGTTTGTCATTTTTTTACTCAATTAAATTAGATATTAATTTTATTTTGTTCCATGTTATCTTATATAAATTTTATTTCAAATTATTGCATATTAGTGATTGTTTTATTGTATTTATATTTAATATATATTGGAGTGTGTAAAGCATAGATATTAAATAATCTCTAATTGTTATTTAAATTTATTATGAAATGGAATTTGGGTGAAATTTTCTCAAAGGAAAAATATGTATTTGATTTAAACAAATGATGTATGTTTACAAAAAAATATATACAATATAAATAATATTTTAGAATTAATTATAATTTTGGTTTAATTTTTAAATTAAATTAATTTATAATATTAGTAAAGCGGCAAAAAACATATAAAATTTGCTAGATAAGTTAAAATTATTTTTTGATATTAGTTAGAAAAATTTATTGGTGCAAAGTAAACCAATATCATAAACTCAAATATATTTATTTATATTACTTTTTCCAACCTTCATTTGTGCTTTTTATATAAAATTGGTTTTCTTAGGTAGTAGCGAGTAAATTTTATTTTATCATATCATTTAGTCATGTCATTATCACTTTTATTGAGTAACCATAGAGGGAGATTGATCATGTGAATTCTCCCTTGATATATTGTGCATAGTGATGTCATTCCTTGGTTAGGTTTCCCCCACTTTTTAGGGTGTTTGATTGGGATTCTACCTCACCCATTTTTTTGTTTTCGTTTCCTTCATCCTAAGTAGTGTTTCCCCATTTTGTTGTATTGAAGGAAATGAAGCCTAGAAAATCTTGTTGTGTCATTACATCTCTATAGGTGTTTCTCACAAGAGGAAATCTTGGAAGGAGGTTGGCCTTCACATCCTTCTTATCATGAAGGAGCCCATCTAGATTCATGGTACTTTTGTAATGCAATACATTTGGAGATCCTCAGAATCCATCAAATACTATTTGTTTTAGAATGGAAATGACAATATTAAAGGAATTTCTATTAATCAACAATCTATATGGTGATATCCTATTATCTATAATCAAAATTATCTTCTAGCCAAGACTCCATGGGTCCATGCTTTTGGATTTTCCAAGAAGGAAATCAAGACATACTTCCAAATATTTTTTCTAGAAAAACTAAGAATTGTTTTACTTGGCCTAAAGCCAAAGTTAATCTTCAATTCTCCAGCTAGGACCTCAAAACTTTCTAGGTCATTATGGATTGTATGCCACTAGATATAATTCAAAATATTGGCATTCATTTTTTCAATCCATAGTGGAAAGATTGGAAATGGTATCCTAACACACCATTTTGTATTTACAAGCCTCATAAGGGGTATCTTGGTCCTCTCTTTGCATTTGTCTATGGTGCCTATTTTAAACTAGAGATGGTTGTTGTGGTCCTCTTTGAATGCTTAGAGCATAGGCTTCAAACTATTTGGTCAACCATTTTAGAGTCAAAGCTTGCTTATTTTTCTTGGTGAATTATTTTCTAAGGCCTTCCAATTGGCTCTAGGTTAACTCAAATTAGGATCACATATATTTGATGCCCATTTTGTGTTCATAAAGAATCTCTTAAACACCTCTTTTGGTTGTCCCAGAGCTTGGATTGCATGGACTTGGATTCATGTTTTTTTTAGACCCTTTTTATCCTAAGCCAATCTCATGGCATATGATTTTATTGAGGGATTGGCCTAAAATCCCCTCCAAATATACTCATATTTAAGTTTCTTTTAGGGTGGAAATTACTTTTAGCATATGCAAGGACAAGAATTCTATTTTATTTTTTGAATGTTCAATTGATATAACTTCTCATGTTTCATTAAGGCAATGGTTTATTATAATGTTCTTATTATTGAAGTGAGAAACCAAGATCTTTAATCTGCAACGCCAAATAACCTTTCACACACATAAGAGCAAAGAAATAATAGAAGATGTTATTCTGGGTCAATCAACTATAATACAATATAAATACAATATTCACAAGATGATTAAGATACAAGAGAAGCCTTTCTTATATAGCCAAGATGAGAGATAAGATTAAACAAGATCATTCAAGAAGTGTCTTAATCTTATGGCATGAGACAACAAATATTAAATGACCTAGGACACAATAAGTAAATGGAAAAAGATAAGATAATATCTTATGACAACTAAGACTTCTAGAAAGATTCCTAGGACCTAGGTAAACTTAACATATGAACAAAACCTACTAGGTGAACGAGTTAGGTAAAACACTTTATTCACACCAACATTTATATAGATATAGATGCAAACCAACAAGGTTGCACTTGAGGTAGCACATATTTAGGTGCTTTTGGATAATTGGGATAATACTCTTTGCACTATTCTTGAAGTACCTTCAACGCCTATCTCTATCCAAGGCTATTCTCTACTTCATGGGCAAGGCATCACCAAGGACAACCACTTTGTTCATGGTGAATAGAATGCACTTTCTCATGCCTCTCAACCTCCTACAAGAAGAGCTATGGACCAATCATTGAGAGCATGGTCTCAACTTGCATGTCATCACTTTACTTCTCTGTAGGCTCCTAACCATGGGTTTGGTGGCTAGCCAAACCCTAGCAAGTTCCCACACATTGATCTTGTTATATCACCTATTCATGACATTCAATCTTTGGATGAAGACAAAATACATGATGATGGAAATGATGGAATGAAGGCTTCCCTAGATTCTCTAGACCTTATCGATGTTTGGGGTAAACCAAATGATTGAAACTACCCTCCTCCTCCTACTAGCACTTTAACTCTTACCACATAAGAACATATTTTTGTATTTAAATTCTAGATATTTATCCCCATTTAAACTTTAAGATATAACTTTTTTCACACAATTTTTTATGAATGTGTAATATTATTCTATAAATAATAGTACACACCTTTCATCAAATGTATGTACATAAAAAACTTTTGATTTTTAAATCAAAGTATTCTTCGATATTGAATCTATCCTCTTGTGTAGTCTTTTCAAGAATCAATTATACATCTTTTACAAAGAGGAAAATTTCTTGTCATTGAATTGAATCTATCCTCTTTGTGTAGTCTATAGCGACAAAGTTTCCCTGAAGGCCTGTCTTCATGTATAAGACAGGTGCTGACACTTTTTAACTTCAGGCAAAAGACCAAAAAATAGAGTCTCAGCAGTCTAGTCTAGCATTTAGATTGCTAGAAATGAACGTATATATTTCACTGTGATGAACATATTGCAAATTGCAATTCCAATATCTTTTTTTCATTTACCCATTAATAGAATTCACAAACTGTGTACCCCAAGAACCCATTGACAGATCTGATGGGATACATTTACAAAGTTAAGTTGCAAAATTGTATTTAGTATTAAGTATTAGTTAAGCTGGGACTTTGAATTTGTTCAATATAATGAAATAAATTATCTAAACCCATACATAAGAAACAACAAAACCTTTCTGTATGTGGAATGTAACACCTGCACTTTAGGTAAAGATCAGATACCTGCAACTTGTACCAGATAATATAATACTCCAAATCTCAAATGCACGTCTTATCCTTTAGTCCAAACACTAAGGATCTGCTTACCTGCACTTTGCTAACGAAAACATATTACAAAACATATCTCTCGAGATTCGACCCCAAGACCAATGACTTCCAACTGCTTACCACGTACTAAATTGATTACCTTTACTTATAAGTGAAGGTATCTGATTTGGTGGTGAATGTTGTTCTAAATTGGTCCTTAACTTTCACCCATACTTATTATAACTAGAGAAGTTGTCCAGCAAGGAATACATCATTGAGCCAAATACTCTACAAGATTCGATCCATTGGGGAGATAGGATAATGATCCTTAAGTGATGCTTTATTGAGGCCACAAAAATCTACATACATGTGAATTTATCACTCTCTTTTTAATAATAGGTATCAAGTTTGACTTGGATTATATTGGTCTTAATCATTTTGGTCAATTTCTTGTGTATTATAAGTTCAATGATTGGATTCACCAATTTTTGCTTTTCTCGTATAAACATGCATAGTGATCCATCTCAATGGCATATTGAATAACATCCCTATTTTATACCTTCATATTATCATTTGAACATTCCTATATGTCTTCAAACTCTTGAAAAATGGTTATAAAGGTATTCCTAAGAATGGAACTTCTTTACTTAGTACGATATTATTTCAATTCAAAAGAACTCATAATAGTGGCAAAGTGCAAATTTTATAACTGCTATCTCTGCTTTTTCTTCTTGAATTTGTCATTAGAGTTGAAGATGTACTTTTCAAGGTGATTGGAACTTTAGAGATCTTATTCTAGAACTCAATTGAAGGATTCAATCACCATAAACATCAACCAAACTTTTACCAAAGTTAGCTAAGAACTTAGTTTCATTATGGATAATAAGTGTGGTTTCTATATCATTCTCAAAAATTTGCAGATAAACATCACTATCAAAGACAAGAAGGTCTCATAACCATCCTAGCATATAATCATGTTTCGAATCCATCTACTAATTAAATAAGCCCAAGTAAGGATCAAGGTTGGCTTCTATAGTAACCATTTGATTAGCCTCTATATTTTAGAGTTGAGGGGCCACTTTGATGGTTACTACATCAAATGTTTTGATCAAGTGACCCACTTCTTTTACGTGCTTGATGGAACAATTTGAATAGTATTTCCTTACAACAAGCTTGATGTTAGCAAAGATGGATACTTATTGGATTCATCTTTTGTCAACTATCTACAACCCTTGCACAAGTATCTCATATTTGCCACATTATTGGTGCAACTAAATTACAACTAAAAATTATTGAGTGGCCAACTCTTGAAAGGATAGTTGAGCATAATACTTGTAAGGAAAAGCAGAGGTCTGAGAACGCTTTCCTAATTCTAAAACCATAGAGGAGACGTGCAAACACCATTTTTAAGACATTAGTACACTTAAGATGAACACATGCAGGGTAACAAGAGTAACAAAAATAAAATGATTTCAGAGATAACACCAGATTTAAGTGGGAAAACCCTTTCGGGAAAAATCCAACCACACCAAGAGAGAAACACTTTGTATTACAATAAAAAAAAGATTGCATACAAAGCTACAACCCTCACTCTCTGATAGTTAGCTCACAAGAACATTAGAGTTTTCATGCACTCACTGTTACAATGCTTTTACGACATATAACGAATACACAAGACTTCTCTTCACAGTATTCACCTACTCATGTAAAGTACGAAAGTCTTATTTCCAAGGATTGACAAAACTTAAAATAATTTCATTTCTATTCAAAATAAAGTCGACACTTCATTCATTTAGACATCATAAAATCCAGTCGATTCCAAAACAACGACTTAAAGTCGATAAATAGATTCATAATATTTCTAGTTAGATTCATACAAGAATTAGGTGTTTTTTCTACCCAATCTCAAAGCTTACGCTTCCCCAGAATTCTTTAGTCATTCAAATAATACCCGACCCTGCACGAATCGCTTAGCAAAAAAAAGTCGACAAGCAAGATGAAATCTAGTTTGTGCCTAGTATAACTAGTAAAACCACAAACATTTTCATTTTTCTAATTCATTTAAGAAACAAGCAAGTTGGATACTAGGATATGGTAGAGAGTTCATTAATTCCATCTATTTCAATGGTCCTTAAGTTACTTGGCCAAATAAAATGTCATGCACGACAAATAAAAGCATTTTTGGAAAAGCAAAACTACACTCTCTAATAGCCCATATTCAGCACCCGTCCCAAAAGGTAACTTTCCAAAAAACCATGACATGCACTTTCATTTATCAAGCATGCATGGTTCCAATCAATTAAATACAACCTTTTAAAAACAATCAAAGATAAATCTTGTTTCAAGCAAAAACAGTTTAAATGTTGTTCTTTTCATCGTTTTAACCCATAAATGACATTAAATTAATATTTAAATCGAGTAAATTAAATAACAAAAATAAAGAAGGTGTATCTCCAGTATGTAAATTAAATACATATAAAAATAGGCATAAAAGAGCACACATCCTTTCATTCTATTTACTCCTCTGTTTAATCCTGTTCAAGTTTGTTTTGTTTCAAAGTAAATCATATTTTAAATTAAATTGATTTATTTGTTGTTTTCCACACAAGTGCAGAAAATAAATAAATACTTTTTCAAGAACAGATTAAAATAAATCATTTAGTTTTTGTTTTGAATTCTTTTGAGTTTTATATGTAAAATTCACTGATGTTTAACTTTTATTTCGAAATCACGTTAAAAATTTAAGAGACATTCTATCAAAATCTTTTATGTTTTGAATTCTTTTCCAATCTAATTTAAAATAACATTTTTTGTCCAACATCTTCTTCCAAGTTTAAATTTCTCCTAAATTTATAAATCAGTTGTTTTTCTTTGTTTTATAATCCAATTTTTCCTACAATTTTATGTTTCTATTTTCAATTGTTTTCTGAAAAAATCATAATTTGAATGTTTGAAAATTTCTACAGAATGTAATGGAACGGTGATATTTTTAATAGATTCACAAATAAATTCTAGAGATTTATTCTTTTCCAAAATTAATAAAAACAGAGGTTCTCTTTCAAATTTCTAACTAAATACAAGAATTTAGAGAAGAATTTTTAACTCATTACTAAATTTGTGAATTAGTTTTTAATTCCTACCTAATAATTCTAGAAATGATTATTAATTTCCTCTATTCTTGATGTAATTTTTTTCCTCTGCTTGATTGTTGTTTTGTTTGCGTATAAGGAGAGAAACTTCTTGTTTCTGTCTTTCTTCTCCCAGCCTATTCTCCTTTCATCTTGTCTTCTCTTCTTCCCTACTTCATGTTGTTGTTGCTATTGTTTCCTTTTGTATTCTTCCTGCTGCCTTATCTTCTTTTCTTCCCTACTTCATGTTGTTGTTTTTGTTTCCTCTTTCTTCCTGACGCCTGAACCTCCTTGACACTTGTGCACCTTCCTCTTTCCTGAGGTCGCCCCTTCACCAGTCCTCCTTCTTCTTATGCGTGGAAAATGGGGAGACTTCCCTATGGCTACGTGAGAGAGAAGAGAATGGGGGATGAGAAGTCACACTCCTCCTTGTGCATACCTTCCCTTCCTAGTGTGTGCCTTCCTACCTGCTCACCTCACTTCACTCCCTGTTGTCTAGCCGTGTGGAAGAGACTGGGGAGTCTTCTTGTCTCAACTGCACCCTCCCTACTAAGTCTGGTGATCTCTCTCCCTACGTGTGCGTGGAGAGTGAGGAAAGATTCCCATTTAAAAATAGAAACTTCTACCTATTCCTTACTGCATACCTCCTCTTCCTATTCGCACCTTGGAGAGTGAGGATGATAGAATATTTGGTCTGTGTGGAGGTTGTGAAGATTGTCTAAAAACCTTAGCAATCATAGAACAATTAGCAACAATTTCTGCCTATGCTCAAAAATGAATTTTCTCACTCCTCTTGCAATTCTAAATTCTTCCCCGACTGATTCTTTCTTTCCCATGCATTGATAGATGTTAACAAGAAAACAAATCCACAAATTGAGGTTGATCTCCAGATCCAATTTTTTTAAACTCCAAGTTATTGAATTTGATTGCCTTCAATTTGATTGAAGATATTTTCTTCAATCTGTTCAACTACTTGTTTGAAATCAATTTCAATTTGCACGTGAATTGTTTTCCAATTTGTTTTCAATAACTCAGTTTTAGATATTTGTTTAATTTCTTCAATAAATCTTTTCTCTTTCATATTTTAAATAAGAAATAATATAAATAAATAAATTTGCAACACAAAATTTATTACATTTAATAAATTTCGCAATTAAAAGTCTATTCTGTTAATTTGAAACAACACCATTATTATTTTTAAATACTAATAAAATATCTACACAAGGAACCCAATTCATTTAAATTAAATCAATTTTCTCAAAAATTAACCAAATCGCCATTTAAAACGACATATTCTTTTCACAAATTTTGAGAAATCAATTAAACTTAATTTAAAACTTGCAAGCACAATAATCACTAAAACACATTAAAATATTAACTAAGTGAGTGTGTGTGATTCCATCATCCTCATAAACATCTAATGGCTAAAATGACTCTACTTGATCGTTGTTCTCGCCTTCATTCACGTTCACATGTTCCTGCGTTCACTTGTACTTGAGTTTTCATCAACAATGACAAACCCCAAATTTAAATATAAATGCATTTCAAATCATTGCAATTGCATTTCAATTTCAATTTCAATTTCGCTTGAATTTCAATTTAGCTTCAATTTAAATAATCATTTAACATAATAATTACCAATCTCATGTTTAATAATTTGCATTTAAATAATCAATAAAATCAATACGTGACATCCTTCTCCTCTTGGAAGAGACATCATCTCGATGTCTTAATAATCATTCAATAAGCATAACATCACAATCAATAAAACATACTATCTCAATCAGTAACAACATAGTATCTCAATAGGTAAACATAGTATCTAGATCATAATGAAATAATAACTAACAACATAATTCTCAAATATAAGCATAAACAAATCATAGTAGCATCCACGCTATCAAAGTTCACAACATGTGAATCAAAACCAGAGTATCAAGTATCTCATGCATTAAGCAAATACTAATCTATGAAAGCAAAAGAGGAAAATGGCAGTCAATCGTCACAAAATCCTCCTATGTAGCATTATCCTCAGTATACTGGTCCCAGTGGACCCTGTACTGAGTACTATCCCAGTTAAAGCTAGTTTATAAGCAACTGGATTCATAACTTCCAGTACATCAAAGGGTCCCACAAATCTCGTAGCCAACTTTGATGATCTCCCAAAATACATAAGATTTACAAAACATTCATTCTATATAGTAATCTTGTCTTTTCTAGACCTTGCTTCAAGTGTCCTTACTATCACATAGGGAAATTTCATATGCTTCACACATACTTACTCTCCCAAGAGCTTTATTCCATAAATACATCCTATATATAATAATAACTATACTTAGTGATCGGAATTCATTGGTCCGTGAATTTATCCTTAGTATAACCCAAAGGGAAGAGGAATGTTGATGTATTGTACACTACATCGTGGGTCCAATCCTTTTCCTTTGTACTTACCACTTTAGACAACTCATAAACTGAGTCTATCTGCCACTTACACATTCATTATTCTTACCATAAAGTACTTTCCCTAGATTACTTGTCTATCTCGAGCATAACCTTGCTCTTAGACACTTATCAATTTTTGATACTGCTTCACACTTAAGCTAGGTTATTAATTAAGCTTCATCGATCACTTCGATCTATTATTCCTTTTTGACATTTTATCAAGTCTATGATTATACCCAAGCCTTTTTCAGCTTTAATAGAGTTTCCTTTCTTTCCATATAATTTTTCAAACTTCAATTTTTGAATTATACAAATCATTCAAGATTTAGTCCACCAATTTATTCAAATGAATGTCTCATGGTATGATTTTCGTTACACAATCCCTATCATTATTTGTTAAACTACAACAACCTTACAGGTTTACTAAGCAACTACTTACCCACAATATATTATTTAGGATCAAAATCCTATAAGTTGAGTTTCCAAAAACTATTGACTTCTTGATGAGTCTATCCACTAGAACATTATGTTAATTCTACTAACATCAACATATCAATTTGTCTTGTGTTCTACCATTTTCCTTCTAAAATCTCAAGAGAGTTACATGTCCTAACAATGATGTCTTCTGGTCTTCTTTTTCGAGCATACAAGATATTACCTTGCTACATTCCATGCAACTTCTTATTCTATCTTCTTCTAGATGATAGTGGATCCTTATCCGACAATTCCCTTTGTCAATCTGATGTTCTAACTCTGACATTATTTTCCTCGTTCCATTCTCGAATCTTCCAAATTTTGAACACATAGGTTCTTTTATATCCAACAATAGTCTATCCTTTGACTAAGTGATAACCTATTTTGATCTTTAGCCATTATTATTCTTCCTGTAAATGGTTATAGGTTTTGCAGAGGTAATTCCCATTTATCTTAAGACATCTGTACCTTGTATTTTCTTTTGTTCTTGGATTATTTTCAAAAATGCAATTCATCTTTTAACTCAATCTAATTTCCTTGATTTAATCTGATACAAATTTTTGAATATTAATCCTTGTTCAATCACATTGATATCTAGATAATAACCAATTTAATTGCATACCTAATTATCAATCATAAGCATTCAACTTCATGAATTTCTTAATTATAAGAGAGTCTCAACTTCAATATTTCATTTTGAGCACAAGTAACAATTCCGATGTTCTTTTCCGTAAGATTTTCAACATTTCTTGCTAAGTGAAAATTCTATTATGTTTTGTCATGACAATCGATACTTCCTTTTGAAAGTGTTTCTCTTTTGATATAAGAGATACTTAAAGTAAAGTCTTGTCAATAATACGACTTCCTTTAACTTAGAATGCATCCCTCCTAGGCTTCTATCCTTACAGAGTTTCATTAACTCCAATGATATTCAATCGCATGGGCAAATCTTAAACCCAATATTCCCTTCTGATTCTTAGGATGGAATCCTTAATTGTTGACTAGTCCGATTGTTTATAGATTTCTCCACTTATATTGTTATATTCAAGACCCAATGTACCACTCATTCAACTTTAATTCCTACTTATAGGTGTTAAAAGTAGTCCAATACGCAACCCATCTTAATAGGTTTTAGTCTCATCATTAGATATTTCTTTTTATTGAATGAACTTCTTGTCCCACATAGGTTATCTTTAACCCAAGGTTCCATTAAAAATTAAGGTAGTGATTAAGTGATTCAATCATTCTTATTAAGAGATTTTGGTGTGGTTCACATAACGTCACATCTTATTTTATTTTACACTTCATCTCAATGGCTAAAATAGCCAACCCCCTTTTTTTTTTCTCGTCCAAAGGTTTCTTAGCATAGTGAGCTTCAATGTCAAGTCATTTCATGACATGGATATATTTCATATCAAAATAACATTGTTATTTAAATTCTCTATATAAAGTATATAGGAGTATAGAGACACTTTCTTCCAATCACGAGTCTCTTAGATCTTTTCTTGTCAATCCCATAAATGATGATCTTCCTTATCATGATCAGTTTATTTGCAATCCTCTTCTAAGGTATTTATAATAATATGATTTGATCTTTAGATCAAATAATCATAAGGTATAAATATCATAGTTCTTAACCTTTCCATTTGTCATTTTTCCCTTGTGGTCATAAAATGTATGACTTAATTGTCCTTATGACTTGCAAATAATTCATAACCAAGTTTTGTTGGGTGGGGTACTTAGCTTGAGTCAATCCGCTCTCTTCCTTTCCTCCCTTTACTGTTTCCGCAACTTTCATTCTTCTTATGTTGAACCTGTTAGTAATCTACTTGCTTCCTTGGAAAAGGTTTGTCATTCCTTATTGTTGACCTTTCATTGCCATCTTCTTTCTAATATCTTTTTTTTCTAATGAAGGAATATCCATACTTACTAACCTCTTTTGTTGATGTACTTCTTAACTCACAGTGTTGCTTTCCTTGCAACTTCTAGGGTCCTGACAAATAAAGCTATGTTGCATTGCTTTTTCCCTTTTGGAACCATTATTCATAAGTTGTTTGATTCCAAAAACTTCAATAACCTCATTGATTTTGGTTGGAGGAACCTTTCTCATGTCATTGACTATTTCTTCTAACTTTTCTAGTCTTTTCTCAATTCCTCGGTTCTAACTCTTTTCTAACAAGATCTTTTATCTTTACACAAGATTTTAAGTCATGAGTTCCCCAATCCTTGAGAATACTTCCTTCGTTCATATCCTAATTTGAACAATCTAATATATTTTGACTTGCATACATAGATTCGTAGTGATTACTCTCATCCAAGAGTTACTGACTCTCTCCCAATTGTAGGTTTTTACAGTTCAATTTATCTCATTCTTACTCATTCTCTTTTTCTTAGATTCATGTATGTACAGGTTATTCTTTCTAACATTCCTACATACCCTGATTGCATAATCTTCAACAATCCTAGGTTTTATCATAAGTTGATGGTTTAGAAATTTTGATTCCAAGGACAAATCTTTAACTAGCCCTAATTTACCCAAGTTACTAAGACTTACATCTTCCTTTTTCACTTCCTTAAGTTCTTTTCTCTTTCCGATCTGGCACAAGAACTTTTCAACCTTTATCTTCTGATAAGGATTACACATTATTGTGTAATGAGCTCATAGGTTGCAGTGCAGAACCTAGTTGCTCTGATACCAAATGTAAAGTACGAAAGTCTTATTTCAAAGGATCAACAAAACTTAAAATAATTTCATGTCTATTCAAAATAAAGTCAACAATTCATTCATTTAGACATCATAAAACCCATTCAATTCCAAAACAATGATTTAAAGTCGATAAATAGATTCATAATATTTCCAGTTAGATTCATAACGTGTCATCTTACATGACATTGATAATGATACAAAATTAATTATAATATAAGTTTACAATTCGAGACTTAGCCATTTTGTCGCCTTAATCTCTACATTACATAATTAAAGAATACATTAATACATAATTGAAGAAAACATCCTTTGATCTTCAATCCATAGCTTATCTTCACTAATGAAGATGAGAACAAGAAACAGGCACTTTTTTTGCCCAACCTCGAAGATTACGCTTCCCCATAATTCTTTAGTCATTCAAATAATAACCGACCCTGCACGAATCGCTTAGCAAAAATCAGTTGACAAGCAAGTTGGAATCTAGTGCATGCCTAGTATAACTAGTAAAACCACAAGCATTTTCATTTTTCTAATTCATTTAAGAAACAAGCAAGTTCGATACTAGGATATGGTAGAGAGTTCATTAATTTCATCTATTTCAATGGTCCTTAAGTTACTTGGCCAAGTAAAATGTCATGCACGACAAATACAAGCAGTTTTGGAAAAGCAAAAGTACACTCTCTAATAACCCATATTTGGCACATGTCCCAAAAGGTAACTTTCCAAAAAAAGCATGGCATGCACTTTCATTTATCAAGCATGCATGGTTCCAATCAATTAAATACAACCTCTCAAAAACAATCAAACATAAATCTTGTTTCAAGCAAAAACGGTTTAAATGTTGTTCTTTTCATCGTTTTAACCCATAAATGACATTAAATTAATATTTAAATCGAGTAAATTAAATAACAAAAATAAAGAAGGTATATCTCCAATATGTAAATTAAATACATATAAAATCAGGCATAAAAGAGCACACATCCTTTCATTCTATTTACTCTATTTAATCCTATTCAAGTTCGTTTTGTTTCAAAGTAAATCATATTTTAAATTAAATTGATTTATTTGTTGTTTTCCACACTTGCAAAAAATAAATAAATACTTTTTCAAGAACAAATTAAAATAAATCATTTAGTTTCTATTTTGAATTCTTTTGAGTTTCATATGTAAAATTCACTGATGTTTAACTTTTATTTCAAAATCACGTTAAAAATTTAAGAGACATTCTATCAAAATATTTTATGTTTTGAATTCTTTTCCAGTCTAATTTAAAATAACGTTTTCTATCCAACATCTTCTTCCAAGTTTACATTTCTCCTAAATTTATAAATCAGTTGTTTTTCTTTGTTTTCTAATCCAATTTTTCCTACAATTTTATGTTTCTAATTTCAATTGTTTTCTGGAAAAATCATAATTTGAATGTTTGAAAATTTCTACAGAATGTAATGGGACAGTGATATTTTTAACAGATTCACAAATACATTCTGGAGATTTATTCTTTTCCAAAATTAATAAAAACAAAGATTCTCTTTCCAATCTCTAACGAAATACAAGAATTTAGAGAAGAATTTTTAACTCATTACTAAATTTGTGAATTGGTTTTTAATTCCTACCTGATAATTCTAGAAATGATTGTTAATTTCCTCTATTCTTGTTGTAATTTATGTCCTCTACTTGATTCTTGTTATGTTTACGTATGAGGAGAGCAACTTCCTATTTCTCTTTGTCTTCTCCCAGCCTATTCTCCTTTCTTCTTGTCTTCTCTTCTTCCCTACTTCCTATTGTTGTTGTTATTGTTTCCTTTTGTATTCTTCTTGTTGCCTTATCTTCTTTTCTTCCCTACTTCATGTTGTTGTTATTGTTGTTTCCTCTTTCTTCCTGACGCTTGAACCTCCCTGACACCTGTGCACCTTCCTCTTTCCTGAGGCCGCCCCTTCACCAGTCCTCCTTCTTCTTATGTGTGGTAAATGGGGAGACTTCCCTGTGGCTGCATGGGAGAGAAGAGAATGGGGGATGAGAAGTCACACTCCTCCCTGTGCATACCTTCCCTTCCTAGTGTATGCCTTCCTACTTGCTCGCCTCACTTCACTCCCTACTGTCTGGCCATGTGGAAGAGAGTGGGGAGTCTTCTTGTCTCCAACCGCACTCTCCTTGCCAAATCTGGTGATCTCTCTCCCTACGCGCACGTAGAGAGTGGGGA
Source organism: Sequoiadendron giganteum (assembly GCA_007115665.2). Classification (NCBI taxonomy): domain Eukaryota; kingdom Viridiplantae; phylum Streptophyta; class Pinopsida; order Cupressales; family Cupressaceae; genus Sequoiadendron; species Sequoiadendron giganteum. The sequence goes on from CM021103.1 coordinate 254,173,263, forward strand.
AAGACTCCCATTTGAAAATAGAAATTTCTACCTATTCCTTACTGCATACCTCCTCTTCCTAGTCATGCCTTGGAGAGTGAGGATGATAGAATTTTTGGTCTGTGTGGAGGTTGAGAAGATTGTCTAAAAACCTTAGCAATCATGGAACAGTCAGCAACAATTTATGCCTGTGCTCAAAAACGGATTTTCTTACTCCTCTTGCAATTCAAAATTCTTCCCCGAATGATTCTTTCTTTCCCATGCATTGATAGATGTTAACAAGAAAACATATCCAAAAATTGAGGTTGATCTCCAGATCTATTTTTTTTAAACTCCAAGTTATTGAATTTGATTGCCTTCAATTTGATTGAAGATATTTTCTTCAATCTGTTCAACTTCTTGTTTGAAATCAATTTCAATTTGCACGTGAATTGTTTTTCAATTTGTTTTCAATAACTCAGTTTTAGATATTTGTTTAATTTCTTTAATAAATCTTTTTTATTTCATATTTTTTATAACAAATAATAAAATAAATAAAAATTGCAACACAAAATTTATTTTGCAATTAAAAGTCTATTCTGTTAATTTGAAATAACACCATTATTATTTTTAAATAATAATAAAATATCTACACAAGGAATCAAATTCATTTAAATTAAATCAATTTCCTCAAAAATTAACCAAATCGCCATTTAAAATGACATATTCTTTTAACAAATTTTGAGAAATCAATTAAACTTGATTTAAAATTTGCAAGCACGATAATCACTAAAATACATTAAAATATTAACTAAGTGAGTGTGTCTGATTTCATCATCCTCATAAATGTCTAATGGTTAAAACGACTCTACCTAATCATTGTTCTCGCCTTCATTCACGTTCACCTATTCCTGCATTCACTTGCACTCGAGTTTTCATCAGCAACGACAAACCCCAAATTTAAATATAAATGCATTTCAAATCATTGCAATTGCATTTCAATTTCAATTTCAATTTCACTTGAATTTCAATTTAACTTCAATTTAAATAATCATTTAACATAATAATTATCAATCTCATGTTTAATAATTTGCATTTAAATAATCAATAAAATCAATACGTGACAGCTCAACTTCTACAAAATTGTGTATTGATTACTAGTCAAGATCGACTATTATAAGTCCCTTTACAACCACCAATTAGGGTGCATTAAATTCAGTTCTTCACTGACACGAGAAATTGACCTCGGATCAGATCCACCTACAAACCTACATCGAGCCACCCCCGCAGTAAATTCAATCATAAGAGACTGCATAATAATCGTTTTTCACCAATCCAACTTCCAACAATAAATATTGTTTTGAAAAAATGAGGCAGAAAAAATCAATGAGAAAATGCCACATGTCATGTTGCCATTCATTCTGCCACTTGACTAATCAGTGATCTATCAACTGTCATCGGGCTCCAAAAAACCCTTCGCCATCGCAACAGTTGCATCACATTCCGAGCTGACAACAAATCGCTATCGCCAAAACACTGACTGCCAAAACTATTGGGTCCCCCAAGCCACGTGTCTGCCGCTCAAGAGGTTTTGGGGCATCTAGGAGGGAATCTCCAAGACCCCCATGATCTCATCCTAAATGAGCTTTCGAGGTTTCCACATGTCCATCGCTCGTGCACTCCGCTTGGCTTACGTGGAAGTCGCTAAAGCTCCTTCGGGGAATCTCTAGCGGCATCCGCTAGATTCCCCAGGGAACTCCCGAGGTGCAAACAAGTGTCCAAGACCAGAAAACCCCTCACATAAAACAACTCGGGTCCCACCATCACTTTTTTGGGCTCACCACTTTGACAAGCCACCACGCGTCATGTGCACAGGCGATTCCGCTCAGCGAAAAGGTAAATAGTGGTACTTTCCTTCGAAAGCCGCAGAAAGCAGCCAACACTATCGGATGAAGTTGATAGCAGCTATTGATACAAGGCATCGAAACATCAGCATGATAGATAAAATCTTCCCGTCGATGGGCGACCGATCTTCCTATAAAGTTGAAGCCTTCAAACAAACCGCCAACTCCATGCTCGTTGGCCCATCAATGTGACAACCTTCGGAGTCTTGCCGATCAGACAAAGTCTCAGCAACCAAAGGGTCAAGCCTTCCAAATGAGAACACCACTGTAAAGTGATAAGGGCATAAATTCATCAAGCCTTTAACAATGGTCCAAGCCAGTAAATTGAGGCACATTTTCCAACAAGCTCCCACTTGACGAAGACTTACTGGCTTCCTCCATAATTTTAATTCATTTGCGATCATAAGCCCCAAGGCCCATTGAACTTGCACACCATCTGAACTTATCCGTGCTTACTGGTTTTGTTAATGCATCAACGACATTTTTCAAAGTATCCACGTTTTCTAAAGAAACCTTTCCATCCTCCACCATATCTCTCACGACCTGATACTGCACGTCGATATGCTTTGTCCTAGCATGGAAAGTTGGATTTTTTGCCAAACAAATGGCGCTCTGACTATCACAGAAAATAGTGATCTTCCCTGCATTAAAACCAATATCAGAACATAAGTGGTTGAACCAAACAACTTTTTTGCAGGTGTAAGTCACTGCCATGCATTCTACCTCCATCATGGACAAAGCAACTATAGCATGTCGCTTACTCATCCAACTAATTGCACCACCATTTAACATGAAAGTGTATCTATTGGTGGATCTTTTGCTATCAATGTCCCCTGCCCACTCAGAGTCCACATACCCACAAATTTTGAGAGTTCTTTGTGATGCAACCAAATTTCCATAGTAACATAGAGCACATTTTGAGATACCTCACAAATATCTAAACATTCTTTTTATAACATCCCAATGCGTCCTTCCTGGATTTTCCATAAATCGGATGAGTACTCCCACTGCTTGGGCAATGTCTGGCCTTGTACAGACCATCACATACATTAAACTGCCGAAAACACTCGCATAAGGCACTCTAGTCATGTCCTCCATCTCAGTAGTAGATTTTGAACAATCTTCAACAGATAGTTTTATTCCCTGCGTAACTGGAACAACTAGTTGCTTGCAATCACTCATATCAAATCTCTTTAGAATAGTGTTGATGTACTTACTTTGGTTGACCCAAAGATTTATGCCATTTATGTTCCTAGTTATCTCCATCCCAAAAATATACCTTGCTGCACCCAGATCTTTCATTTTGAATTTTGCAGACAGCTGAGATTTGAGATCATAAATCATAGACTTACTATTTCCTATGAACAACATATTATCCACGTACAAGGTAATAATAAGCACATGATCATTTCAGTTTTTGATCTCACAAATCCCATAGACAACACAAATGTGTCAAACTTCTGGTACCAAATTCTAGGAGACTGCTTCAAACCATAAAAATATTTCTTTAATTTGTAGACCAGGCTCTCTTTACCTTTTTCAACAAAGTTCTCATGCTGGGACATGTAAAATTCTTCTTCCAGCTCACCATGGAGAAACGTTGTTTTCACATCCATCTGCTCGATCTCTAAGTCATACGCGGCTGCAAGTGATAACAGAAATTTGATAGATGTCAGCTTAGCTACAAGAGAAAATATTTCTCCATAATCAATTCCCTCTACCTCAGAGTACCCCTTTGCAACCAACCTTGCTTTATACTTCTCAGCACTTCCCTCAAGACTAGTCTTCTTCTTAAATACCCATTTACAACCAACACACTTTCTTCCTTTAGGCAAAGGTACCAAATCCTAGGTTTCATTCTTTTCCAATGTTTCCATTTCTTCATTCATGGCTTCCAACCAGGAATTTGCATCGAGCATATTAATTGCCACTTTAACAGCTCTAGGCTCCTCAGTGCTAGTAATTAAAGCGTAGGCATGGTTTGAATCCAAAATGGAGAAACCATACCTGTTAGGTTGTTGTTTTTGATGTGTAGACCTTCTCACTAGCTGAGGTTGTGGATCTTCATCTTCAGAACTCTCAAAGCTACTAGATCTCTCCTTAGTTTCAGGTACACCATGTAGTTCTCCCTTTTTTGGAGTTTGAGGAATCTCAACTACATCAATTTTATTTTCTCTTTGAGATATCTCTAGCTGTGGATCAGTTGTAGAAGGTTTCAGCTCACGAAATATTACACTTTTTCTATACAAAACTATCTCAGTATCAAGATTCCAAAGCTTGTATCCCTTCACACCAACACCGTAGTCGATGAAGATACATTTAACATCCTTGTTCTCTAACATAGATCTTTTCTCATTTGGCACATATGCATATGCCTCACAGCCAAAAACACGAACATGTCTCAACGAGGGCTTCTTACCAAACCACACTTCCAAAGGTATCTTATCAACAATATCAGAGCAAGGAGAATGATTTACCAGGTAGCATGTTGTAGCCACAGCTTCAGCCTAGAACATCTGCTCCAGACCAACACTGCTCAGCATACTCCTTGCCTTTTCCATCAGCATCATGTTCAACCTTTCAACAACTCCATTTTTTTGTGGAGTATAAAGTGTAGTTTTATGCCTTTTAATCCCATGGTCTTTATAATATCTATCGAAATCTGCAGAACAAAACTCACGGCCATTATCCATCCTCAAACATTTTATTTTCCTTCTAGTTTGATTCTCAACCAAGTTTTTAAACTCTTTAAAATGACTAAACACTTTTGATTTAATTTTAAGAAAGTATATAAATGCCCTTCTCGAATAGTCATCGATAAAAGAAACATAATATCTAGACTTTGATAACAAAGGAAAATTCACTAGACCAAACACATCAGAATGAACATAATCCAGTACACCAAAATATTTATGAGAACTCAAGGAAAAGAAAACACGTTGTTGCTTTCCATAAATGCAATGTTCGTAGAAATCAAACTCAAGATTATAATCTACAAGCCCTTCAACAAGATTTTTATTTTTTAAGGTTTTTAAACCTTTCTCACCTATGTGACCGAGTCTATGATGCCACAACATGGTCTTCTTTGCTGGGAGTTTCACCTTCATCGTGTTTGCAGCTAGAGAAGCATCTTCATCTTCCTCTACAGGAACAAATTTTCTTGACTTTACAGAGGCGTTGTTGCAATGAACAAGACATGCATCCAGCTTGTAAAGAGAGCCAATACATACACCCTTAGCCAGCACCACTGCACCTCTAGCCATCTTACATCCTTTACTTGAGAAAGAAACTTCTACACCAACATCATTCAGCTTACTTACAGAAAGTAAGTTATGAGCCAGACCTGGTATGTGCAATATGCCACCAATCCCTTTGACTCTCCCATCAGGAAACTAAATCTTGACTCTACCACGACCAACAATCTCCAATGTTGAATCACTCGCAAGGTACACCTTTCCACCATCATGCTTCTTGTACTTCGTGAGCCATTCTCTATGAAACGTCATGTGAAAGGATGCACCCGAGTCAACTAGCCATACATCATTTGATACCTAAGTTACAAAGGCTGCAATGAAGGCATCTGCATCACTCTAAGAAGAGTCATAGTCTAAAGAGTTACTCTTCTTCTTCTTCTCCTTGCAATCCTTTTGGGTACGACCAAGCTGCCCACAATTCCAAATTTTCACCTTGGACTTCTTACCAAGAGACTTTGATCTTCCTACAGATTTAGATTTGGACTTCTTGTCCTTCTTCTTTCTTTTCTCCTTCGATCTACCTCGGATAGCAAGGGCCTCTTTGGCCATCTCATAAGACTTCCTCTGCATCTCTTCAAACAAAAACAAAGCAACCACATCTTCCATCTTGAAAGTAGCAGTCATACTTCCAATAGCCATCACCAGATGATTCCAAGTGTCGGGTAATGAACATAACAGGAGCATGCAACGATCCTCCTCCTCAATCTGTACACCCACAGATGCCAACTGAGCAACACTCATATTAAACAAGTTTAGATGGTCTACAATAGATGCACCTTCTTCCATCTTCAAGGAGTACAACTTCTTCCTAAGGAATAAATTATTTACCAGAGACTTTCCCTAATAAATATCACTAAGCTTCTTCCATAACGAAGCTACAAAATTCTCCTCATGGACATTCAGGAGTACATAATCAGCCAGACAAAGTCTTATCAGGCCTCTCACTTTTCTATATGCGAGGTCCCATTATTCTTGCTTCATACCTTGTGGCATAGTTCTAGATACTGCTACCCAAAGGTCTCTATCCACTAATAGGTCTTCCACTTTGAGTTTCCACAACTCAAATTTTCTGCCTTTGAATTTTTCAATATCAACTCTTCCTGATGTACTCGCCATCTTAGACAGAACTAAGTTCTAACTTTCCAAGACTCCCACTGGAATAGTATTAGCACAAAAAACCAACCCTACTAACAAGGATAACACAATTGGCCAAGCTCTGATACCACTTGTAAGGAAAATAAGAGGTGCACAAACACTTTCCTAATGCTAAAACTACAAGGGAGACGTGCAAAGACTAGTTTTAAGACATTAAAACACTTAAGATGAACACATGCAGAGTAACAAAAATAAAACAATTTTAGAGATAACACCATATTTATGTGGGAAAACCCTTTCGGGACAAAAACCCACCACACCAAGAGAGAAACACTTTGTATTAGAGTAAGCAAAATATTACATACAAAGTTAAAACCCTCACTCTCTGATAGTTAGCTCATAGCAACACTATAATTTTCATGCACTCACTGTTACAATGCTATTACGACATACAACGAATACAAAATTCTACTGACTTCTCTTCACAGTTTTCTCCTGCTCAACTTCTACAAAATTGTGTATTGATTACTAGTCAAGATCGACTATTACAAGTCCCTTTACAACCACCAATTAGGGTGCATTAAAGTCAGTTCTTCACTGACAAGCGAAATCAACCTCGAATTGGATCCACCTACAAACCTGCATCGAGCCACCCCCACAATAAATTCATTGCAGAGAAAATACAATTCGAGCTCTACCAATCACCAAAATCTGATCACAAGAGATTGCATAATAATCGCTTTTCACCAATCCAGCTTCCGGCAATAAATGTGGTTTTGCAACAACGATGCAAAAACAACCGATGAGAAAATGCCACGTGTCACGCTGCCATTCATTCTACCACTTGACTGAGCAATGATCGGTCAACTATCATCGGGGCTCCGAAAAACCCTTCGTCATCACTAATAGTTGCATCACATTCTGAGTCGGCAACAATCTATTATCACCAAAATATCAATTGCCAAAACTATCAGGTCCCCCAAGCCACGTGTCCATCGCTCATGAGGTTTCGGGGCATCCGGGAGGGAATCTGCAAGATTCCCATAAGCTCACCCAGAACAAGATTCTGAGGTTTCCACGTGTCTGCCTCTTGCGCACTCTGCTTGGCTTACATGGAAGCCGTTAGAGCTCGTTTGGGGAATCTCTAGCGGCATCCGCTAGATTCCCCAAGGAACTCCTGAGGCATAGACAAGTGTCCACAGTCAGACAACCCCTCACATAAAGAAACTCGGGGCCCACCATCACTTTGTTGCGCTCACCACTTTGACAAGCTGCCACGTGTCATGCGCACAGGTGATTCCGCTCGGCGAAAAGGTAAATAACGGTACTTGCCTTTGGAAGCCATGAAAAGCTACCGACACCGTCGGATGAAGCTGATAGCAACCATTGATACAAGGCATTGACACATCGGCGTGACAGGGCAAATTCTCTCGCCGATGGGCGACCAATCCTCCGATAAAGTCGAAGCCTTCAAACAAACTGCCAACTCCACGCCTATCGGCCCATCGTTGTGACAGCCTTCAGAGTCTCAATGACCAAAGGGTCAAGCCGACCAAATGAGAACACCGCGATAAAGCGATAAGGGCATAAATTCGTCAAGCCTTTAACAAAAGTCCAAGCCAGTAAATTGAGGCACATTTTCCAACAATACTAGGACTTGCTCCAACTCTACTCCTCACACCATAAAAAAATGTAGAAAATTTCATCCAATTAATTTTCCTCCTCTCTAGAGACCTAATTACATGATAGTTTCTTCTTCTTTATTGACACAAAATCTATTGAGACCCAAATCATCAAAAAGATTAAATCCCATAAATTTATGATTGAGCGAGGAGCCAATGACTATCAAAGGAACTTCATCTTCATTTGCACTAATACTTTTGATTAGAGGCCTCATTTACCAAAACAAATTGCAATGGTATGGGGAATATTAGGTCTCAAAATAACTACCCAATTTCCTAGAACTAAATTCCATTCACAGGGCCAAGGTTGTCAAAAAATGAGTAAAATCGATTCTAGAAAAATATGGATGATTTTAAGCTAAATCTTTGAGGTTGGGTTATCTCTCCTATAATTTGAGCTCAAATTAGACTCAAGAGGGAATTCCTATGGTTATACCTCAATAGGTATTAAACTCACACATAAATACAATCAACAAATAGTTGTAATCAAAACCAACTACGTTCTTATCCCCAAACACTATCACTAGGTCAATAATATTGGTTTTATATACCCCTATACAACTAATAATGTTGTGCAACCATAACCTTCATGAAGTTGATTTAGTTTACAACTCTCTCAATGATATACCTTGGTTATATTATGTAGAAGTTGTCAAAACTAACTTCAGACTCCAAGAACACCTACATGCAAATGGATACTTGTCACAAGGAAGAAAATGGATGGAGAAAACAAACAAGGGTTTGAAGTTCCAAAAAATGGAGAAATTATCTTATCAGAACAAAAAGGAATTAATGAATATACAATGGATCAATCCTTAAGAAGGAGATCATGCAAAACCTAAAAGAAACCCTAAGAGGTAGACATTTAATAATTAATATAATTATTAAATGTCACTTAATGCAAACTAACGTGAAATCTTAAGAGAGGAATAAAGGTAACATAATTAACACAATTAAGTTAAAACCTTTACCCTAACACCCCCCCTTAAGATGAGCAACAGTGCAGCTACAAACAAGCGCAAGAAAGCAAAGGTAACTACAATGCATGAAAGTAAACATGGGTCCCGACAACTAGGCCTGATCAGGTACCCAAATACAACCAAATCTCTGTAAAGTGGAGAAATAGAGAAAACCTCATGGGAAAAACTCTACTCCAAAAAGAGATGTTGAAAGCCATGAAGAACATCACTGAAGCAAAAGAAGCTGCAAACAACTATCAAAAGATGACTGCTATGGTGCTAAAGAACCTCCTCTAAAGATAGGATGATCAGGATCAAGAAGACAACAATTTGCATGAGTGCCCCAAATGACACTACTCGAATCAGATGGAAAACAAAGGCAAACACCTGGAACGACGATACAGATGGCACAAGTACCAATAGTCTAAAAAACACTAAGCAACTGAGAATGGAAGATTCCTTTCAAAACGAAGCCAAGGAAGTATTAGCACGAACAGTATAATACGCCCCTGATAATGTTAAACTGGGAGAGCCTGACAAATCCATTGAAATGTTGTGTAACACCTTGGAGTGCATGAAGGAGGAGAAACAACACCTGAAAGTGCACAAGAAAGCACTTGCAACTGAAAAAGTGGTGTGCAAAACAAAGCACACATGCATGAGGCTGGAATCATATGGATCCACTGTCATCGTGGAGGGACACTCACCGGACAAAGGTGTGATGGCAAAAACAAAGGCACTACACAACCCCCCATGGCACTTTATAATACAGTGCGAGTACAAAATATGGCACAACCTTATCTGCAAAATTCCCAAAAATACATGTACAATAGTGTGGCACTTTATCTCAGTGCGTTTACATAGAAGATTGCTTACAAATGATGTTCAAAATGCCCACAAAGGACAAACAGCTGGAAATACATGAAGAACAACCAAAAAATGAAGCAACCCATGCAATCGAGAAGTTCCCAAGAGCCAATATGTCCAAGTAATTCACCAAAGTGTGAAGACACAAAAAATTGAATAAAATATACCTGAAGAGAAATCTATAAATATTGCATGGATGGAAGTAAAGAGCTTTGAAATATGGTTCCAACGCCGCTGAGATCGCAAAAAACAGAGAAACTGGTCAAAAGTTACGAGCTCGGGACTGAAAACAACTCCTTTGACTTCAACTAGTTGTATAATACACCAATACAAAAATTAAGCAATGAGACTCACACCACTAGAAAGTTGATAGAACTAGCTTTTCGACGATATCTCGTTTGCCAAAAAATGATATCGTATGCCCAAGTTATGGCCTCTAGAAGAAAACAACTCCAAAGGGGGAAAAAAACTAGTGCTAGATTAAATTTGACGGTCATACGGTCGTCACAACAAAAATTTGGACCTAAATTTGATGGCTAAATGGTCGTCGCCGCACATGCACAATAGGGCTTATTACAATAAAAATTGTTTTATTAATAAAAAAAAAATTGATTTTTCAAAAAAAAAAAAAAAAAAATAAAAAGAAGGGCACAATACGACGCCTGACATACGTAAGGGGCTAGTAGGCCTATGTACACAGGTGCTGCGGGTAGCAGGCCTCAGCAAGCCTTTAAAAGGCCCTTTTCTTCTTTTTTTTATTTTTTTGATAAAAAAATAAAATAACTTTACAATTTTTTATTTTTTTTTAAATTCTGACAAAATAAATTCCAAAAAAAAATATTTATTTTTACTAGGGTGTAGACGGACGGTCGTACGGGTAATAAAATTTTCCTCTCAAATCAACTTTGTCCAAACTGGATGAATGAACAGTCGATTTAGGGGTTTTGGACTGCTATGGATCCAACGGCGAGGTTCGTTTGGACTCAAAATGCTTGGAAATTGCAGGTGATTCCTTGGATCAAAAAAACAAACCCCAAAAATTGTGCATGCTTGATCCAACCCTTGTAGCTCCAAATTCTTCAAACAAGAATAGGCATGCAACAGGAAAGCTCTGATACCATGTAGAAGTTGTCAAAACCAACTTCAGACTCCAAGAACACCTACATGCAAATGGATACCTGTCACAAGGAAGAGAATGGATGGAGAAAACAAACAAGGCTTTGAAGTTTTGAAAAATGGAGAAATTATCTTATCAGAACAAAAAAGAATTAATGAATATACAATGGATCAATCCTTAAGAAGGAGATCATGCAAAACCTAAGAGAAACCCTAATAGGTAGACATTTAATAATTAATATAATTATTAGATGTCACTTAATGCAAACTAACGTGAAATCTTAAGAGAGGAATAAAGGTAACTTAATTAACAATTAAGTTAAAACATTTACCCTAACATATTACAAGGTTGTGATTGCACATCTAAGGACTTATTAAATACAAATTAATGATTTTTTTTTAATGGATGTGAAATTGGAAAATGGTTCTAAACTGATGCATATCTATTGAGTAGCAAAGTCATAACACATTGAAAGGAAAAAATAGAAACAAGAAGGATGGTAGGTCTCAAACCCAATATATGAAATTAGAATGGTAGAGCATACCTATCATCCAAAATAAAGCTACATAAATTCATGTGCAATATGAAAGAGATTATTATAAATATTATAATAGTTTCAAATTTTTGTTGCATTCATCTCATTCACATTTACACTCATGCCAAAAAATGTGGCAAATGAAAATCCCTACCTATGACTACAAACCCTCCAAAAGATACACATACTACTCTAGAGACACTTCGTCACATAATTCACTTACGTTTGCTAATTCTTATTTTGCAGCTCTCTCAAAATACCTTGGTTATATTACAAGGTCATGATTACACAAAAGGAATTATAAAATATAAATTAATGATTTTATTTTGATGGATGTGAGATTTTAAAATGGTTTAGGCCTGTGTTTATCTATTGGTTAGCAAATTCACAACACATTGAATGAAAAAAAGAGATACAAGAATAACAATAGGTATTAAACCCAATATATGAAATTAGAATGAAAGAGCATACTTATTCATCCAAAATAAAGTTGCATAAATTCATGTGCAATATGAAAGATATTATTATAAAGCTTGAAATAGTTTCAAAATGTTGTTAAATTCATCTCATTCACAGTTTCAAAATATGTGGAAAATGAAAATCCCATGCTACGACTAAAAAACCTCAGAAATATACAAATATGGCTCTAGAAACACTCTATCACATAATTCATTTGTGTTTTCTAATTCTTCCCATGTCCACAAATTTGTAATCTAAAGAATGGGTGGAATTGGCTTCAATGGCTACCCTACAAATTCCTTGGCATTTGGAGACCACCTCAATACTAGACTCTCTCTCAAAATGATTAAAATTATGCATATAATAGTAGCTAGGCAAGTTTTAACTCATGGCCCAGATCCCTCTCCCACCCAAAATGAATAATATAGATTGAAGGACAATGAGCTAAAATAAATTTTGGTAGGTGGGAGAAATAGATTCGTAGCTATAAGTAGGTGGAGTGAACGGAAAATGAGTATCCTTCTAAACACGCTATCATGCCTTCTATATGCTAAAAATAAGCATCATGGGCTATGTTTATTTCCTTTGTCAATGCTTTTAAACATAGTAGGAACCTACAACACATGTGCCCACACACTTAATTGTCTTCATCGGTGATTTCACCTATACCAAAAATCTTAACACAATGGCATTCATCAAGAACTACCATTTCCACTCACCTTCCTTATCCTTCCTTTCCTTCATTCACTTTCTTCTATCGATGCCCAAACACTAATCTATTGGGGGTTCCATGAGACCCAAGAACAAATGGTTATTGGTTCCCATGGAACCTTTGACCACCTTATATTATTTTTCTAAGGGGAAAAAAATCCATTGAAGGTTCCATAGGAACCAAGAACCATTAGTTTTTGGTGCCTATGAAAGCTCCAACCATTCTTAGCCAACTTTTTAATTTATGTTTAATGAATTAACTAAAGGATATGGGAGAGGAACACACGACCAATATAACATTTCAACATGATAACCATTATGGAATTTAGTAGATCATATATTGACAAGGGATCATATTACAAAGGCATAAAAGGGAAAGGGAACAAATAAAAAATTTACACAACAAGATAGAGTCCCAATAAGGACTATGGATTTAGAGAATTCATCCACTCTTGAGTAGGAGGAAGAGAAACTAGTGGATCATGTCAATGAGGTGATTGATAACTAGGTTGATGTCCCATATGGTTGCATGTTCGGTGCCCATGAGGGTTTTGACCTTGATGTCTTCCTAAGACAATCAACTTGTCAACTATACCTTACTTTATCTTCATTGAAGCTTTTTGGTGCTCTAGATATTTTTTTATCTTGAAGAATATTTCTATTTCATAGGATCAAGGGAAATAAGGATTGAATTAAGAGGTGGGTATTCTATCTATGTTGTAATATTATATGGTAGGGTGGCAAAAGAGGAGGGATCTCTAGATAAATGTTTATAGCAATCTAGGGGGAATTTTTTCCTGATAAAAATAAAGCTAATTTCATCTTTCAAGGAAAGATACAAGGCTACAATTATGCCTAACATTGTTAGAGTTTAAATCATTTAGGTTAGGTCAATGTTATAAAATATAAGATAGAAGAGAAAAAATACACCTTCCCATAGTCCAATCCACAAAGGAATCCTTACCCAAGGTTTTTGGAAACATATATTCAATTCAAGGAGATCCTTTGTCAAATCATGCTCCATGTTTTACGTCTAATGGAAAAGAAAGATATAGATCTCATATTTCTTTAAATTGTTCATAGAAAACTCTTCCAAAAGAACCCCAAGCATGAATTTCTCTAGTAGTAAGGGTGTAGAAACATTGTAAAGTTCTTCTAAAAAACTAAAAAATATTCTATATCTTCATTAGTCATATGATATCACGGAAAAAAAAGATATTTGATATGTTACATGGTAGTAACATAATTTTCCCACTGAATGAGAGAATAAACTTCATGTAAATAGCAAGTAGTTCATCCCGATTCATAATCTCAAGAGAACTACCAACATCCTAGTTGGTGAAATCTTCATTCCTTTAAAACACCATTTTGGTAGTGGAGGACCTACTAGATGTGAATTTAGAGGAGGTAGATGTCTAATGATTTTACTCTAGGGAAGACTTAATTCAACTAAGAAGGCACTAGGAAATAAATTTTGCACCTAAGACCTAATGAAATTTTTTCCTATACATATGCACATAGTTAGCAAGAAAACTGAGAGACAATCATCAAGTGAATGAAAGTTTATTAGGAAGTAAAATATCTTCTTGTCTTCATCAAAACTAGAAAAAATTAGTTATATTATTTAGATAATATATAATTAAAACTACACGTTTAGAAGGGGTGGGGGCCTTAGCTCGATTGGAAAAAGCATCTAGTTGCTAGTAAGAGGTCATGAGGTCCAGTCTCCCCCTGTCCCCATGGTAGTAGAGGGCATGTTGTGCCAACGTCACTGGTCATGTGAAAATGTTTTACTAAGAGCACTGCACTTTATGGGGGCTACCTGGTTCTTGAGTCTAAAAAAACCTATATTTTTAGAAAGAAAAAATGTTTACATTTACTTGTAAAATTTAATATTTATTATGAATTCATTTGACCCTAAGAAATGGTATCTAAAGTATCAACTTCAGTCCAATTAAATCGGCTTAGAGGGGTAAATGTTGTTGTGTACGCACCATGTAATTTGATTTAATCAAATCACAATTGACCAAACATGAGTCAATATCATTTATATAGTGATTGATGATGAGTGTCTAAAGGATGCTCTAACATCTTTGCCGTTCAAGTGTGTAGTTAAAGAAAAGATGGGGATTTTTTGAAAGCCTTTGAGATGACAACAACTAGTAGTAATACTAATAATACTAGTGCCACTTTTTCAACTTGAATTATAATTCCTACAATTCAAACTCTTAAAAAAAAATTATGGGAGGAGAAACACAAGATTTAACAATCAAATAATATAAGATTCTAATGGTTTTTCAGGAGAAGAAACATGAAAAACTAACTAAAATTAATTCTTCTAAATTGGTACAAAAATTAGAGATTTGAAAACAGTATCCAGTTGAAACTGTGAAGGAGAGAATTCACATGGTGTGGAAAGAGGGTCTTCCATTAAACCTTGTATAGTATTATAATGGTCTATTAGGACAAGAAACATGAAAAATTAACTAAAATTAATGCTTCTAAAGTGGTACAAAAATGAGAGATTTGAAAAGGGTATGGCTGAAATTATGGAGAGTTTGCATGGTGTAGAAAGAGGTTGTTTGATTAAACTCTATTTTTTCATCATCCATCTCTCCTTCACAATTATAGCTAGAAATTTAGAGATGAGGTGGATAGAATGAGTTTAGATGAATGGGGATGGGTTTGTGTGCTTTTATATAGGCATAAGGGGTTTAATCAAACCCCTTGTCATGTGGTGGCAATAAATGGGTCTCATTCTTTGATTGAACCCTACATGTTTTTGTGTGGATTTAACTCCATATTTTACTTGAGGCCCAGAGTGGAGGACATTATTATGTTCTCCCTTCAGCATCACTAATAATGCAACTTATATTCAAGTACATACTTGGTTTGTAACTTTTTAAAAGATCTAAATTTTAATATGTCAAAAATAATTGCAACCTTTAAAACATCGCATGTAAATCAACTTCAACCTAATCTCATATACAAGTGACCTAGGTGCTATTTCAATACTTAAAAAAATATAATATTTTATTAGAAATTATGATTTATAATAAAATTTAATAGAAAAAAGTTATTTTTATCATTTTTTATTCATTTTATAAGATTTGATTCCATTTATTTTAGTCATCATGAAGTATTTTTCATTATGTATATTAGTAACAAAAAGAAAAGGACAACACATAAACCACTATAAACAAAAGTTAGTAGAAGAGAAATACTTTAAGATTTTTATCCTTTAATCTATTTTTTTAATTTTTATTTGACAATTTTTACATATGTCAACAAATTTAAGTATAATTTAACTATACATTTGTAAAAAATAAAAAATCACAAATACTTATATATTATTTTATATAACTAAAACTTTAACATATTTAATACTAGCTTATATACCTTATATATAATCTATATAATATACGCCGAGAGATATCATTTTCGAGGTGTATTTTTTAAGATTCAAAAAAGCAAAAATGCAGAAAAAATACGCCTCGAAAATTATATCTCTTGGCGTATATTATATAGATTATATATAAGGTATATAAGCTAGTTTCAGCGGCAGCGCTACAGGCAACAAACACATGTCAATATTAATTGAGATATATTATGTATTATGATTATATTATCTAGTTATGCTATATTATTATTTATTAATATTATATTATATTATAATATAATATTTAATATATTATTATTAGATTAATAGTAATGTTATATTATTAATATATTATATGATAATATTATATTACATTATATGAATTATAATGATATATTTGATATATTAAGATTATATATAATCTATAGATTAATAGTAACTATATTAGATTATTAATATTATATTAGATTAATAATAATAATATTAAATTGTTAATTATACTATAAATGAACACTGCTTGAACAATTTGTGAGCTTTCAAAAGGAATAATTTTAAAATGGCCCTCCCGCTCTCTGCTAGAACAACTATCCCACTCTCTGTTGAAACCTTCTTGCTTTCTGCGGATGGTGGGTCATTGGCTTCTGGTGTGTCATTGGATTTTGGTGCGTCGTCGGCTTCTGGTGTGCTATCGGCTTCTGCTAAGTCAGTTTTTGCCACTACTAGGTCATGTGTTGTTGGCTTGTGGGTGTCTATAGATGGTTCACTACCTGTTGTTGGGGCACCGTAATTGTCTTCAAATGTGCCTCTTGATGGTTCACGACCTGTGCTTGGTGGGTCTATTGCTGTTGTTGTTGTTGTTGTTGTGACTCCTAGTTTACCTGCAACTCTTGTTGCTTTGACTTCCCCTTGCACCATTCTTTTAGAGGATGATCTTTCTTGGATGGTTGTGCAAAGAAGGAAGATAGGTCTCGCTAAGCATAATCACTCCTCTCAGTCCTTTGCTAAGTTTTTTTTATGGTGGTTGGAAAGCTCCACATGTTGTTTAGCTTTGCTTTTCCCACTGTTGCTTGATGGTGTTTGGTTGTTGTTCTTCTTTGTTTATCTTTGGAGTAGTTGTTTGTATCTTTTATGATTTTTAGGTGTTTGGATGTTGTTGACTGTCGAGTGTTGTATCTTTTGAGTAGCATTTTGTACCTAATGTTGTAAAAGGTTTTAGGTGTTTATCCCTTACAATCAAAACATTGCTTTCAAATTCTTCATTCTCTAAAGAATTGATTCTTGCATTTTTTTTGACATAAGCATCGCAAATGATATCTCTCGGCGTATATTATATAGATTATATATAAGGTATATAAGCTAGTTTCAGTGGCAGCGCTATAGGCAACAAACACATGTCAATATTAATTGAGATATATTATGTATTATGATTATATTATCTATTTATGCTATATTGTTATTTATTATTTTTTTGACATAAGCATCCAATCATCAATTGTGGGATCTACATCCTTAATGTTTGTTAGAATTTGATGAAATCTTTGTTTTTCTTCATTATGTCCATCTTGTCAAAAAACATGAATGAATGTAACGACCATTTTGAATTCTTCGCATAGTATCTTTGCTCACCTTTTTCTTTCATATGGGGCCTTTTTATTTTTTGGAGGTAATTGTGCCAAGTCTCCAACTAAAATCATAGATATGTCTGAATATAAAATATTTGTTTAAATTGATAAGTATGAATTTGTATAGAAAGAACTACAATAGAATTGAATAAAAATATTGTAATGTAAAGTTATCAAAGTTAACAATTTTAATCCAAAACTCACCTCCAAAACTTTGGTTACTGTTTTCTAGGAATGTTTGTCAAAGCCTAGAGTCTATGTTTTCAAGCAACCTCTCTCCAAGGAAACTTATTTCATCTATCAATATGTATCTGACATGTGATATTTCTTCTTGGAAAGTTGTAATTCTTGTCCCTTCTAGTTCAATGAAATCTCTTATTGGAATTCTTATATTTGACTGAATGGTTGAAGCACCAATGTTGAATGTTGCAACTCCAATAGGCATGAGTAGAAGTAGAGGAGATTATTTGGGAGAAGAAATTTTTTCTAGTGCTAGGTTATGTGTTAGGTTATATAAAGTTAGGTTATATAGGGTTAGGTTATATAGTGCTAGGTTATATAGGGTTAGGTTATATATTATAAAACCCTAAAAAATTTACACTATAGATAACCCTAACTTGACTATTAACCATAATCATAACCCTAACCGTCAACCATAATTGTAACCTTAAACTTACCCTAACTCTAACCATAATCCTTACCTTAATTCTAACCAAATCCTTAATTGTAATCCTATATCATAATCCTAATCTCATATCTAATCCCAACCATAACTAAAACTCTAAATCCAACCCTAAATCCTAAACCATAAACCCTAATCCTAACACTAACACTAACTCTAACCCTAACCTTAACCCGAACACTAAACCCTAACCCTAACTAAATACCTAATCATAACACTAAACTGTAACCTAACCCAACTCTAATCTCAACAATTTAATTAAGATAAAAGTACCAACCTAACCCTAACCCTATATATCTATTTGTACCATAACCCTTCATAATTGAACCCTAATAATAACCCTCACCTGAACCTAACACTAATTGTACCATAACCCTTTGTAAATTTTGAACATTAATTTTATTGTAACCATAATTAAAACATAGCCTTAACCCTAACCCTAATCCTAACTATAATAACCCTAACCCTAACCCTAACCCTAAGCCTATCCCTAACCCTAACCCAAACCTTAACTTTAACCTTGATCCTAACCATAACTCTAACCATAATGCTAACCCTAACTATTACCTAACCTTAATATGACCATAACCCTAATTGAACCCTAATACTAATAATTATACCATAACCCTTTGTAATTGTTTAACCCTAATTTTATTGTACAACCATAATTGAAATTTAACATTAACCCTAACCCCAATCCTTACTATAAGCCTAACCCTAGCCCTAACCCTGACCATAACCTTAACTCTAATTTATGTTATATTATATATTTTTATTAAACCCTAATCCTAACATTATTTTTCCTAACCCTAACCCTAACTCTAAACCTAACCCTAACCCAAACACTAAATCCTAACCCTAATTAAATACCCAATCATAACCCTAAATTGTAACCCAACCCAACTCTAATCCCAATCATAACTGTACCTCTAAACCTAACCCTAAACCCAAGTTTAATTTGATTATATCATATATTATATTAATATCTACATTTTATCATATATAATATTAATTATATTACTATATATTCTGATATATAGTATATTCTACATTTTTATTTATTCTAATTTTTAAGTTTTCTTAATTTTAAGATTTTTTTGGTTAATATCTACATTATATAATATATAATATTAATAATATTACTATATAATATATTATATTATCTATATTATATATTTTAATATACAATATATTATGTTATCTATATTAATATATAATATGTATAATATAATAATATATATATATAATTCTATATTATCTATTTTAATATATAATATGAATTATATTATTATCTAATATAATATATTATATTTTTTTTATTTTTAGAAAAAGAATTTTAAAGATATATATTTTTTAGATTTCTTAATTATTATAATATATAATATGTATTATATTATATTATATTATATCTTTTTCTGATTTTTAGATTAAAAAAATATTTTTTAAGATTTCTAAATTTTCGAATATGTATTATATTCATTATATTACATCTTTTCTTTAAATTTTTAGAAAAGAATTTTGAGGAAATATTTTGTTTTTTAAGTTTCCTAAATTTTCGAATATGTATTATGTTATATTATATATTTTTATTTTTATTTTTAGAAAAGAATTTTGAATAAATATTCTATTTTTTAAGATTCCTAAATTTTCAATTTTTTTTATTTTTTTTGTGACGAATGTGCTGACCTCCTATAGGAGCCAGTGTTGTCATTGTAGGGTTATTTGAATTATTTGAATAAATATTTTATTTTTAAGATTCTTTAATTTTCAGATTTTTTGTTTTTTTTATGACGGATGTGCTGACCTCCTATAGGAACTCGTGCTGCCATTGTAGGGTTACGCCTCTCGACTTAATTAACTTAATTATTGTTTAACTTTTTCAACCAATTAAAAGCAAATCTTTATTATTATTTATAAAAAAATATAAAAAGTAAAAACAATTATTTCTGATTAAAAATAACACATTATCCATGTGAAGTAAATGATTGTTCATTCCCAAGTTTGATTAAACTTATCTTGTCCTTTTGTACTTCATATAATATATTATAACGTACGATTTGATTGTGTACCATACTACTTTTTCAAGAATAAAATATATTCTTCCACATCATAGCTTTATTCATTGTCCATCTAGGTATAGCTTGGGATACGATTTAATAAAATACCCTATGATATTTTCCTTAAATAATTTCAAATTTTCCTTGTCATATTTTGATATTTCTCTCTATGTACAATCTAAAGTACTTGATAAAAAATTGGATTGATTTTTTATTCATATCTATGCCTTATCCATGTACAATATAAGGTGTAAGCTAAACTATTCCATCAATGAATCTAGCTTGTTAAAAACTCCATGGGTATCGATCAAAATTAAATACATTAATGTTTATTGTAATAAGACAATTCTAATTTTTAACTTTTATATATAATAAATATTAAAAAAATTAAATAATAAAAGATGTGTAATGAGTAATTTAGGTATTAAATATTTTATATTATATTAATATTAAATAATAAATAATAAATAAATTCAATATTTTTAGTATCAAAATCACAAAGATTTGTTGTTGTAATACATTAAAATATATAATATTACATAAATAAATGATTACTATAATTAATCTTTGTGTCTAAAGAAAATATCATAAAATAACATGTATGGACTTCATTAGTCATAAATTAAAAGTTTTATTACCACCAATCATAAAATGGCCATACATTGATTAAGAGAAAAAACATAGAGCAAAGTCCAAAATATATTATAGCACCCAATAAGACATAAACAAGTGAAACATAACAATATGATAATAGATCGTCAGCCATAGAAGATAAGTGTGTGATCTATAATTTTGACACTCCCTATCACTCCACACTAGCATCTCAATTCAAACTCTTTCATCACTCATAAGCCCTAGATGAACCCTAAACCAAATACATTTACCAACTCAATCAATAGAATATGAGGGCCTACCACATTCTCTAGCTCTACAAATTTGATATATTTAAGAATCTCCTCCCTCCACAACACCCTCATGGTTTCACCATCATCTAACACTAAAACAATATACTCACTAACAATCATTAGAGTCCCTTTAGGATGTGAAACTAATAGATGCCCCACATAATAAATTTCATTGTATCATGTGTAAATCCCATGAACATTCTCTCATAATGTTAAGCTTGAGTTCATAAGTTGAGTATCAATGTCTTTCAAGCCAACAAACAGCTTTTATTATTCTCCTATCCCATAAATTCTCAAGTGTACAATCTTCCATTGACTCCTATAACTCATCACTCATTAGAAGAAATGTATTCACTAAAATCTCCTTAACCTCTACATCACACATACTCCCTTAAGCTTGAGAAAACAATCATTTCTAATAGTTCCCTATTTCATATTGCACATCTATTTATGCAACCCATTTGTTCCAAGAACCACCTTAACCTCCTTTAGTATCCCCTTCAGCTTGTAATTGAAAATTTTATTCAACATATAATTTAGAAGACACTCCCCTAATGCTTCTAATCCCTTGATAAGACTCATCATTATACTAAGCCATAACTTCAAGATAATGATTTTACAACATAAAGATTTGCCAACAAGCTTGCAAGTGACATAATATGCATCAACTAATATTCATCTACAAGATAAAGGTTATCAAAATTATCCTTTTGGACACAATAATAATAACTATACAAGGCATCATCAAATATTGCATGCTCCAATACTTAATATGATATCAATACTACTAACATCATTATTTAATGAGAATCCTATGAAGGGTACTCTAGCATGAGAAGATCATACAACTTACCCCAATAATAAACATCATTACTTTGAAAGAAACATGTAACTTGAGAGAGATCCAATAATTTTCTAAACAATTTGTTGCCATATTTCTCTCTCTATAAATTTGAGCGAAGAAATTATGAGTGAATTTGAAAAGAAGAGACTAGACTTCATCAAGATAAACTCTCATCCTTAATATTGGACAATATTTTCATTGACTACTTGGATCATAATTTTAGAGCCACCTTCCACTTTAATCTACCTATAATCACTTGCAACCACCACCTTTAATCCTAATAAAAGAGCCTTCATTTTGCCTCATTTTTTGACTTTACACCAAGATGATTAGCCCCATCCATTGTCAATTCTTCACACTTGTCCCTTAAGATATACCCTACTCTTTCCAACCTTAGGTTCCCCTTTGTAGTACCATCAAAATTTAATGTAATTGTATTGAGATAAAGAAGTGAACTATTGTATCTTAACATAAAACTAAGTGTTTATATTAAAAATTATTCATGTATTAACCAATGAAATGGAAATGGGAAAGCATATAAAATCAACAAAACATAACACTAGATGTACATGGGGAAAACCTTTTACAAAATTCTTTTTCATCAAGTAGAGCATAATTTTGTACTAATCATTAACCCAATAGTACATGAATACAAATTCCTTCTTTAATCTAATAGCATTTTGGGAGCACAAATGTACCTTTTATAATTGTTAAACCTCTATTTAATGCATAAAATGTATAAACAAGAGTTATGAGGAAACCAAAATAGGATTCCTAAAACTATAACACCATAAATCTATGGTATAGTAAAAACCCAACACCCCCATGTGAAAAATTATTGCATCTATGAACAAAAAATCTAACTCCTCAAACATCTTTGACACATGTGAACAAAAAGAACAAATCCCCAAAAGTAGCACCACATTATTCTCTCCATTATCCTTGTGGTTCCCACTTCATATGCAAAGATTCTCCACTCTCTCACCTAGCACCTATGATTAGAAAATTGGTGTAAATTAAGTTAAGCCAAATTGCAAATACCACCATCATACTCCACCTACCTTTTCAATTCCATAACAATTGATATTCATAAATTATAAGGAGAATAATTAAATATTAATATCTAAAACAAAGGAGAAATAGGGTGTTTGGGGTAAAATGTTATGAAAGGGGGGTTCACCACAAAGGACCTATTTCTCTAATTTCATTGAAGGAAATGAGATCCAAACAATGAGATGACTAACAACCAAAAGGTGATTCAAATCAAGGTATGAATCAAAAGAATTACTCTCTATGCAAGGACGGGGCTATGAGTCAAATAGCACTTTGGGGAGAAAGATTAAAATCATCAAACAAAATCCAAAATGCAAGCTATAAAATGCAAATGAAAGACTGTACTAAAAAATGATGGAAACAACAATCAAAAGGAAGATCTGGAAAGGGGAAAATAATGTGTACTAGTCACCAAAAAGTCACTTTTTGAAGCTCACTAAGGACTCATTCTCCCTATGGCGAATCGGTCCTAGCTAGGACTCTACAAAAATCCTTTCTAGGTCCTCTTCCGTTGTGTTTGCACTCCCAGATTCTCGGTTCTTACTATTAGACAATCAAAAATAAATTTTGTAGAAGAGTTTTTATGAAATGACAAATTTCCTTGCAACTTTGATAACTTTGCAACTTTCTTCAATTTTTCTCTTCAAAGGATCTTCCACCTAAAAACTTGCAATCACAAACATAAGAGGAGAAAAATGTTGTTTTTGATGATGGGGGGTTTTCCTTGGTCAAACTCCATTTGAGTATTTAAACTTTGAAATGAAATAAAATAGCTTGAAGGAATGATGAATGAACAAGTAATGTCACAACTCACCAAACCTTTGTTTGAACCTTGGATTGTAGATCTGCAACTTGCATGAATTGGCTTCAATGGATGTGGATCTTGATCATGAAACTTGATTCGAAACAACGCATTTGAATGCTTGAATAGATCTTGAACTCTACATCACCATATTAGCTCAAACAACATGCATGATGCAAGAAATATTTGACATGATAATGGAATCTTTTTTTGATACATAAGAGTCATATTATATTAATAAATCCCAAATTACAAACGTCTGCATTCCAAGTAGTTGAGAAAATTTTATCAAATTTTCACCCACCAAAAAATTGACTTCAGCATCCACAATTTATCAAAGCAGTCCCCAAAAATTACAAACAAAAAACCTCGATCGTGGTATTGACACATTTTAACCAGACGAAACTAGCAGAATATATACGAAGCAAAAACTATCATCTTTAAGCCAAAAAGGAAATGACACCATTTACAAAAAAATGTTTATTTGTGCAAATTCTTCAAACTCCTCCTTCCAGTCCCTGTTGTTGACCGCCATGAGCCCGAAAAACTTCTTCAAGAAAATCACTGCAACTGCAACAATTATCCGATGACACATCAGACTAGGTCCTTGCAAGTCCAGGAGGAACGGGTAAAGCTTCACCGTGTCCTCCACATTCACCCTCTCCACATCACAAGGCCTCGTGCAACCTCTTCCTTCAACCACCACGCGAAGAAGCTCATCCATACCTCCAAGCAATTCAAGTTTAAACATTTTACACATTAAGCTTCTAGCTTCCATCTTCGACACCAGATTATCCAACAAAGAGGCTAAGAACTAAGAAGAGATCTGCAAATTGTCTCGTCCATACTCTCTACTTTCCAGGTGACTAGAACTAAGAAGCATTTTCACTGCCACTACCACCAATGGCTCATGATTTAGCAAAATTCGCTTGAGCCTTTGGTCTCTGATGGCCCTAAAGGAAGTCAACCTCTCCGTCGTCTGGACCAAAATGGGGGTATCAGCCCCAAACCGAGCCAAGCCCACCACCGAAACCTCTATAAAAAAATTGGAAGACCTAGCCATTCAGCTCCAAATTGGAGGCTACTCGACAGAATAGAAGCCACTCTCTGCAGGAAAAACTAACAAAAACTTATGCCAGAATGAAGTCACAAAAGCCTTAAATGAAATCAGTTGCCAACCACCGCCAACCTCGCCAATTTCTTGCTCGTTTGTGCAAGCTTTCCAAACCTAGATGATAGTTCGCTTCCCATGAATAATAATCATTTCCTACTCCTTGGGAAGAGTATGTTAGTTGTCTTACCCATGCTCTCAGCTTGTCAAAAAGACAAACTAGTTGTACCTTGCATTCGTGGCTATCTACATGGCTCCTCACACTCCCATTCAATTACCCACGTGGTCACCATTCCACCATCATCCTCCACCACCATGGAGGGACGCCATCCCTACCTCCCACAACATGATAATGGAATCTTGATTGTTGCAATAATCTTCAATAAATTTTCTCTTGAATGCCTTGAAAATGCTCTTGAATGCTCTCTAGTGCTCATGAAAAATTTCTAGGATGCTTCATAAAATTGCTAGCATGAAACATAGTGAAATGACCTCTTATTTATACATATCTTAACATTAATCCCCGAAATTCAAATATCACACGTTAACATGTGAATACACATTTGAAATCATTGAAAAACTGCCAAAAACATAGTTTGAATTTAGGGCCTAGGCCTAAGCGAGGACCCATTCACCCTATGGAAAATGGGTCCTAAGTCACTTACCTAGGACACATATTTCTCAATGTTAAACATTATGGTATGGCATTTATGAATGTCAAATTTTTTATCCCTTGGAAAATGTAATTAATTAGGCTTGAATTTGAATTAAAGGGGCCAATTAAGCCACAATTAAACTCAATTAATTAATGAAGCCCTAGATTAGTGTGAAAGTGTAAAGGTACACCTTACAACACCAAAAATAAGGCACGATTAAGTCTATTTTAATTAATAGGGCCCTAAACTTAATGTGAATATGTAAAATGTATATTACAACACTAAATTAAGGCATTATTAAGTCCTTTTATTTAATATTTATTCCCAAATTAAGTGTGAAAAAGGGATACGTTTTCCTACACTACAATATCCTAGAATCACCTACATGGGCATCCAAGTACCCATTCCAATACATCAGTAGATCTAACATTAGACATTAGGATTACAATTAAATATCACACTTTACTAATAGTTTCAAAGCAGTGGGAACACAATTTATCTTTTCTAGAGAGAGGTACGCCTAGATTGACCAAACGTAAAATTAGAATATTGGTAGACACTTTCTAGTTTTTTAATAACCCTTTAAAACAATTAGGGATATCATAGCAAACACAAAATATTATTTTTTCTACTAGAATAATCTCATAAGAAGATAAATTATCTCACTTCATGGCCAAGATATTTTCCACAGAAAAATTGATTGCTACCATAAGCATAATCCAACATTGGTTAGCATCCGAATTCTAATTTGAAAACTCCTTTAATTTTATTTCAACTAGAGCCCCCAGAAAACACACAATATTGACACCTATCACATCTCATGAATATTATTAGAATATTTTGGCTAACAACACAAAATTATCTTCATAGATGCAATCTAAACCCAAAGAATAGATCTAGCATCTAAAAGAGCCTAGACTACATATCAATTGCATATTGGAAATGTAAAAATAGATGATCTACCTATTCCAAATCACTCTCACACAAGGGACATCTAAAGGGTCCATACAACTAATTCTTCATGAGATTATCAAAATTTAAAATATAATTTATTATTGCCAACCATGCAAAGTGATTATGTTTAGGAGGGACCAATATAATTCAAATTTAAGAAAAGGGTCAATCATTCAACTCTTATTCATCCAATTCTAGTATCTTATAGCTAAGTTCTTAACATCATAAGTGAATTTTGTATCATGTATCCAACATATAGAATCTTCCCAATACAATCCTAGAATATGAATATGTTACAAGTGTTTAGACAATAGTAAACATAATTCCTTAGGAATATCAAGTGCCACAAAATTCTTCCAAGTTCTTTGTTCAAAACCATAAGCTTCTTTCTAATCCTAACTTCATCATTTACTTTGGAATCAATGATGTTGTCATGAGGCCTAGTTACATCAATATTAACGCTATTATCAGGGGAGGATTACTCAACTAGGAGTCTTCCCAAAATTATTTTTATGTTCCATTCCCTAAATTCCTTAATATCCTACTACACATTATATTGCATTCAAAAACCATCAAATCCCATATTAATTGATCCACTCTATATATCATCCTTAGTAAATAATAAAATTATGGTAACATAATTTTAATACTTACTCCATATAATCAAGAACTATAAGAATGAAGGTTCTTTTAATAGGCTTTAATTCATTTTTTCCCCAAACACCTTATTTTGTAATCATAAATATTTGATCCCCACCCCTCTATTTTCTTTAATAATACATACCAAGTGTCATTTGATGAGAGGGAATTTCCTTCCACACACAACCCTTTCTATATAAGAAATTATGGTGTTTTTTATAGTAATTCCATTTACACTAGCCTATATAGAAATAACTTAAAGAAAGTAAATTGAAATTTCTAGTAAGACATATTTTATCTTGGATAAGTGACATGCTAATGTTAGCCACTTGCCACTCCTAAATTGTATCTTCCCCTAAATTTTCTCAAGAATTCTCTTTGACACAAATTCTTTCTAATTCTACTTAAAAAATGGGGATCACTATTGAGGGTGATTTTAGTCACACACAACATGCTAGGAAATTAGGGCTAATTGCCTCTCTTGAAAAGTAGTGAGAACTACTCCAATGTTCCTTTATGTCAGGTCATGACCATGTGGGTAGCACAATTTTGAGATCAATGAAGTTTCAAGAGAGGATTTGGAATCTAGGTAGCTAGAAAATTATATGCAATCACAAGAGATAATCTTAATAATTCAAAATGTAAATTAAATTTCAAGATATAGCATATGTGAAATCAGTTTATTTATCTTTCAATACAATGTATGAACCATTTATAAAATAAAGTGAAAGAGAATTAGGATAACAAGAAATAATGTAAACCTATTCTAATCAGACAACATAAAGCATCCAATCAATCGCGTCTGCACGTTTAAACAAGATCTTCTAAAACCACCATTAACAAAAATAATATTCACATATGTACCATTAATGGAGTGCAATCTCCAAAAGAAACACAAAACACATAAGATTTTAAAATTTCATTCAACCAGAACACCATGAATCATATGTAGATTTGGGACAAAATCCTATTTAATTATATAGATTAAACTTATGTATCTCATTAACTCAGCAATTGTGATTAAAGAAAAATGATCATACCATCACCATGGTGTTGAATCCAAATGCATGTGACACAGGCATAATCCTTACATAAATAAATCGTTTGAAGCTTTACACCAAAGTCAATAGGAAAAAACTCCACATTGAGATTGTATTGTTTGTAGTTGCAGAAATTACAATAGAATCTGGACCTTTAGAATGATTTGAAATTTAACATAAATAGAAAATAATGGTCCCATAAATGTGGATCTAATTAAAAATTTAATGGAATCAAACTCCAACACTTTGAGTCTTTTACTAAAATAGAAGTGGAAATTAAAAATTAAACTGAACTGGGCACCCCAGTTGCAATTTAGTATTTTGCTAAAACTTAGGAAATGCATAAAAAGTAATTTAAATAAATTGAATAAAACTTAAATCAACAAGTAGCTTCAAAATTCCATCACCCTTTATTTTGGTGCATGATCTATGTATTGGTATTCACTATCACACCAAACTTTGACATCCTTTGACTTAGACACAAATCTAGGCAAAACATGTCATCCTCAAGAGAAAGCAACACTTCCAAAGAATCTGATCTGACAAGAGCAACAACCTCCTTCTTGTCTTCAATTATTTCAAAAAATTCTCAGACCACGTCAACACTACTTCGTCCATCTTCTTTATTTATGGCCCCTAGTGAAATTAAATTTTGATCTTTTAATTGAAGGTGGTTTTTACCATTTGTTGTTGTATCTTGGCGAACGATTCCAACTCTTCTTGAAGAGATTGGAGTTTCACCTTCTTGTTGACCATGTTGTCTATGCCCTCCTGGGTGACCTGTCCTTGCATCAAATTCTACAATTCACCAATCACCTTTTTTGGTTCTCTCACTAACACAAGAGTGTCCTAGAACATGCACCCTGGGCCCTCTTTTGATTTGTGAATGTCATTCATCACTTTCTCTACTTGATTCTTGTCATTATTCAATTTACTTTTTCATTTATTCAAAATCTTAGCTCGAAATTCCACTGTCCTTATCCAAACACGAATTAATTCCTATTCCCCTTCTTCAATTACTACTGCTTTAATCAATTCTTATTCTTTAGTCTCATTCATTTGTTAGAGGATTGGAATATACTCCTCCCACACCAAAAATTACTTGTCAATGCTTAAAGAAATTTTCTAGGCATGATATGTTTTCACCAATTATTTCAAAATAGTTTCTACTAACTCCAAGAAATTTTCCTTCCACTGCTACACAGTCGGAATCCATCCATCGGGGAATGAGGGCCTAATATCACCTTTCAAGGAAGCTTGGAGTGTAGACTTAGGATCCTTATCATTTATAGGCCCGATGAGAATACTGATGTAGGAAGTAAATTGTTTAACTTGAGCTTTAAGCTCATCTTTTATGGTCTCATCCTTTTGCATTCTTCTCAAAATGGTAGATACTGACATCTGCAATGAATATTGCTCTCCATCCCTTGTTTGCACCCCCAAACCACCTCACATATTTAGTAATCATTAGGTGTCATCTCGTATTCAAATTTTTCTACTAGAGGGACTGCTATCTTTATGTTTCCCTATTCATCCATTGAGATGGTAGAAATCCTTCAATATTTCTTCCTTCTTCTTTCAAGACACCAGAAGGCCTCTAATAGCGTTGTTAATCTTGGCTCTAGATTTTCTATGTATGTCCTCTATCATTTCTTGATGGTTTGATTTAACCACATAGGTATTGCAATAGATGTGTCCCTGGGTGTTGCCACAATAATGGTTTACACTTTCTGGGACATCCTGATTTTTGTTGAAATCACATATTTTTAGAAAATATAATAATTTAAGCCTTGAAAAGTTCCATTTAAAGGATTCCAATTGAAGAGGGTTTGATCAAACCACCTTAGATCAAAACCCCTTAAAAAGAACCCTTCTAGTTTTAAACCATACCTATAACGAAGTCTCCTTTACACCTATCAAAATGCTGATAAAAACCTACTTTTGATTTACCTTTTAGGGGATCAAATGAATTCATTTAAATTTATTTATTTTTAAGTATGTAGTCCTTATTATAAGCTTCCCAAAAAGTATAATTTTAAATATATTTAATTTGATTAGTATATTTATTTTTTTATTTCTTGTGAATGTAGGTTTTTCACCAAAAATCAAACTCTTTGTTCTACACATGTGGAAAAATAGTAGATTATCAAAAAAAATCTGAAAAATATGTCCTTGCTAGGTATTGATGTCCTTAATCCAAAAAAATAAATGAATTTTGATACATAGATTTTTTTTTATGTTGTATATGGTTCACCTATGTTTAAATTCTAATTGGTTTGACTTCAAAACTTAATTAAGAAAAAAATATTCAATAAAACACTATGAAACCAAATGAATGTGCTAGATATCATAGTTACAAATCTAAATTTGAAAAAAATAGAATTTTATCCTTCATAGCATAGAGGAGGGGGATTTTCTACTCACGAGTCTCTTTATTCTCAAGACAATCCCAAGGAGCAAACTGCCCTAAACTACCTCAAGGAACAACGCAAGAATTTCAGAATAAAAAAGAGCAAGTCACAAAGATTTTTGGATAGACTAGCGAGTTCTCAGTCAAAGGATGGCAACACAAAACAAGGATGACATCGTGGTGCGCCAGAGTCCTGGAGGTGCGCTAGTGTCTCGTACGGACCAAAAACCAAGATTGTCACAAAAAATAGCAAGGTGACTACTACTGTTCTAACTAGTAGGAAAATCTTGGAACGTGAGAAAGTAATAGAATATAACAGAATTGAAATAAAGTGAAATAAATGATAAGACTAAAGAGGATAAGAGATAGAAACTTCTCACAACAACCCAAGTAATGAAGCCTTTAGCACATGAATATCTTCAATAACTGCATATGTAAGATTGAGAGAAAATGTTGAGGTCGTATAGGGGTTGCCTTAGTCAAACCCCCGCTTTGGTGTTATCACCTCCATAGAAATATAGATAGATAGAGAAAGTGAACAAAGTAAGCAAATATGAAGTGATAAAAGCAATCCTCGCTCAAGGAGGAGAATCTGTATCATGAGATAGAGATGTAATTGATAGGGGATGTGAGAAATCCCAAGATGCTCACAAGCACAAAATAAGAGAGATATCAGTTGCAAGGCTTAAGGAAGCCAAGGAGGGAGAGATAGAGTTGTGAGAGCCACAAGAGCTGCAAAGAGCACTGTAACAGCTTGAGAGTGTTGTTGTAGTGAGTTGTAGGGAGCTGCTCAAGCAAAAGAGCAAGGGAATGTTGCAGAGAGGAGAAGAGAATTTAAGAGATAAGCCAAGAAGACCAAATAGATTGAAAAGACAACTTTTAAAGATGGAAAAGAATCTTCTCAAGCCATTACAATGTGACCCAAGCCGTTACCACTGACAAAAGGGGTTGACAAGTGGAAAACATGCTAAGAAATGACTGTTTGAATGTTGAAATGTCACAGGATGCTAGCACAACGCATGGACGTTTACACGGTGCGCTAGTGTCCAGACACATCATGCTACAAAATGATGAGAACAAGAAAATAAAAAAGTTTGATGCAAAACTAATGCATGAGGGTAGCTATTGAAAAGGGGTCCTGAGCATCCTGAGAGGGGAAAAAGGTTCATGTAAAGGCTAAAATGAGCCTACATAAGTGCTAGGTGAGTGGACACTAAAGCGGATACAAGAATGTAAATGAAATTGCAAGGGGTGCAATTTTATGACATTACATTTTACCCCCACTTTAGCGGGCATATGAATCTACACTAATATGCACACTAAAGGAAATATACCAACATAAATAATATCATGATACCAAAAGGATACTGTAGAGGAAGCAAATAACCCTTCGAACCAAGGAAGCATGCCCCCAGGCTGAAGACCTACAAAATAAACACATTAGACAAGAAAGATTTGCACATGACAACAAGGTTAGAACATAAAAGGTCATTACATCACGAGGTTAGAATATAGAAACACACACACAGGCACACAACAAACTAAAGGATTTGAGTCAACAAAGTAAAAGAGACCTTGATGTAAAAGGTCTCAGTACCATGCATCATCCCCAAATTAAGAAATAACACAAAAGAATTCTTAAACAAAGAGAAGAAGGTAAGGATCAATTGCTTCAAGAGAAGAATGCACCCAAAATTCAAGGAAGAAACCAATGTCGCAGAGAGAAAGATCATATACTTAGGATCAAGAAGATGCAAATCTTTGATCCGGTATATATAATTTGAGAAGAGAATTTAAGAGCTACAAAAGGAATGAAAATTTTAATATGGCTCCATAAGTACCTCTCTTGAGGAGGTTGAATAAATTTTGTAGGTTTGCAAACCTATGGAAGGTAAATAAAATCTATGTAGGTACTCTCTCCTACAAAGTTGAACAAACTATACCAGAGGCTTGTGGACCAATGGTGAACAGATCCCGCAGGATGCAAGTGCTTTATAGGTCCTCGTAGTTGCAAAGAGGGTGCCTCAAGTACTCTCTCCTGACGGAAGCCCAATGTGAGAGGCTTTGTAGAGTCTAATTGGTCCTCACAGGTGCTCAGTCCTGCAAGGCAAGCTTGATGCAAAGGAGCCCTATAGGTTCTTGATCTTGCAAAGTAAGACTGATTAGAAAACCATGTTGCTACTACAAGTTGCATTGTGAGACAGTCATAGAAAAGATAGGTCTATTCGGGC
The DNA here is from genome assembly GCA_007115665.2 of Sequoiadendron giganteum. Classification (NCBI taxonomy): domain Eukaryota; kingdom Viridiplantae; phylum Streptophyta; class Pinopsida; order Cupressales; family Cupressaceae; genus Sequoiadendron; species Sequoiadendron giganteum. The sequence continues at coordinate 254,206,189 of CM021103.1, forward strand.
TACCCCCAAGCTAGATTCCAATAAATTCATTTGAAAGAGAAGCTTTCAAAGGGGGTTCCCTCAGGAACCCTTCAAGATAGTGAGGGGACCACTCAAGGGGACACTCTAATTAAAAGATAGAGAGAAGAGAGGGGGTCCTTATGAAGGACACACATCTCTAGAATAAGTTATCACTGCCCCCCTAACACATAGAGGAGGAGAACCATGCAAGATAATTAAAGAATATAGGATAGAGGTAGACATTGATATCACTTGTCATGTGAAGAAGAGGTGGGTGCATCGACAAATAAATGAGTGATGGCACCTCAATCAAGAATTTTTTGTATTTTATCCTTCAAGGCCTTACATTCACTAGTGGAATGGCCAGACACTCGATGGTATGCACAGAAATAATGTTTTTCTTTATCATGTTTATTAAATTTCTTATGTGTAGGAGGAGGAAGAGTAATTAAGTGGGATTTAATAAGCCTCGACAAGATACACTCTTGCTCAGATAAAGAATGAGAAGTAGGAAGCAACCCTTTTTCTTGTAGAGAAAAGCTTGACTACTCACAAGGAGAAGACACAAAGATAGAAGACAATGGAGGATGAATCAATCCAAGAGAACGAGGCTGAGTAGAATTCATGGCTTTCATTTAGACTGTTCATTTGAGCAACTAAGCCCCAAATTACGCTTACGAGGTGCACATTTTATAGGGACTTGAATGCCTTGTTCGTTGCACCCACAACCATTACGCCCATAGCCATATTTAGAGGAAAGTTTAAAGCCAGTGCCATAACATGTTTACAAATCTTAAGAAGAAGGAGGATCTACATGTAGAGAGTATTATTCAAGTAATGGAGATTACACTCTTCTACAAGATCACTAGCAACCTTCTTGATAGGATTGCCAACATTAGCCTCTTTAATAGAGGTGCGATCATCTTCCTTAGAAGAAGGAGGATCAACATTAAGAATATTACAACAGTTGTTCACATTATCTTACAATACATAAGAATAACCATCTTTGATGGCAGGTTCAGATGACGTTCTCGAAAGGACTAAGTGGATTGGGTCAACTTTATATTCTCCAATGAAGGATTCTATAAAGTCTAAAGAACCCCAATCATCACCAAGACATGCATTCTCTTGAGCAGAGGTAGAAGGAGGAAACTTAATATTTATTGCTTCAAAAGGATCTTCTTTAGAGACACAATCTTCTTCAAGGACATCTATCTCAAGAGTATCCTATGTAATAGGTACTGTAGGAGTAGACATCAACACATTGAAAGACACTGAAGGGATAAGAGTAGTAACAACCAAAACATGACTGACAATTGCCATCTCACATAAGTGCATAGCCTCAGGGTCAACCTTAACTGTCACTACTCGATTGTTACAAATGAACTTAATAGATTTATGCAAGGTAGACGAGACTTCACCCATAGCATGAATCCATGGTCTACCAAGAATAAGGTTATATGGTAATTTTTTTGACATAACATATACAAGGGTGGGTACAATAATGCGTCCCAACCTCAAAGGCTATACTATCATGCCTAGGGCTTGTCGATTGACATTATTGAGCCCACGAATGACAACAGAAGAAGCATTAAGAGAAGATGAATCAATATTAATCTCAAGCAATAGATCAATGCTACATGCATTGAGTGTTGAACCAACGTTAATGAGAGTACATCTAATGTCAACAGTGTTAATATTAACTATAATCATTAAAGGATCTACTTGTTTTTGTACATCCGAGGGTGGAAGTTCTTGTGGATAGAGCGTGATATTCAGTGAATCTGAATGAATATGAGCCATCAACGCATTAACATCCATCGGCCTAATAGAGGTAGGCAAAAAGATATTTTTTAAGGCTTCCTGGAGCATACCTTGATAAATTGGAGTAGACTGAAGCAAGTCCCACAATGAGATCTTGGTCAGAGTAAAGTGGAGTTGTTCGACAAGATTGTAATTACTAGGTGCTTTAGTTGTAGGTTTAGGATCTTAAGGAAGACTTGGTTGAGAAGGTGGTAAATAAGTAGGTTGATTAACATTTTTTTTATTCTTTATAGTATTATAAGTATGGGATACCGCTCTATAAGAGGGAGTTGCCTTGGAAAGATCGAGATAATCACTATCAAATGGAACACCATTAATAGAACAAATCCCTTTAGGAGAAGGACTAGCTGGAGTCGGATAAATAATCGCTCTTAGGCCTTTGAGGGGTAGTAGAGACATAGATTACATTTACAGAATCATCACAACTAGTGGAATAATTATTCAAAGAAATATTCTCAACATTGATCCAAGGAGCATCAAATGTGGAAGGAGATTCATCATTTTCTAATGCATCATCTCTAGAAGAGAGTGCATTGGAATGAAGAGAAGGTAGAGTAACATTAAGAAAGGTATCAATGATTTCATCTTCTTGCAACAAGATATCCTTCAAAGCAAGAGGAATTTTGTCAGAAGGATCAAAGACACTGAGTGACATGGGTAAAGCCAAGTCACCATCACATGCATGAAATGGAACACCATTTTAACACTCTAAATGAAATTAGATATTGAACTAACAAAAAAGGATATTAAATTCATTTTGAAAGTAATAAGTTAAATATAATAAAATATATATAAAAAAGTCGGTCAAAGGTCAATGTGTCACTCTGATAGCAAGAAATGGGGTGACACAACTGAGAGAAACCAAAAATCCAGATTTTTGGATTTTTTTAGTATTTTCTAGGTTCTAGTAATTTGCATTTTTGGAGGTCTTTAGAGCAGAATTTAGGGTCAAAACTTGCATCAATCCCTAAAATTCAACTATCAAAGGAATAATATTTTAGGGATTGAATTAGTCCTCTTGGACACCTTTCCAATGGTATAAACGGTTCTATATTCTGAGCACTGAGTCAAAATCTATGACCCCAACAAGTTGGGGTAAATAAATTCTTAGTTCTTTGAAAAAAAATATGATTCACGTCAGGTTCACCAAAATGTAGAGAAGGGGTATTCACTACTCATGAGTCTCTTTATTCTCAAGAGAATCCCAAGGGGTGAACCTCCCTAAACCACCTCAAAGAACAACGTGAGAATTTCATAATCAGAAAGAGCAAGTCACAAAGATTTTTTAGATAGACTAGCGAGTTCTCGATTAAAGGACGACAACATGGAATGCTGGAGTCCTAGAGGCACGTTGGTGTCTTGTGGACGAGGAAACAAATGTTAGGAATAAGGTGTCTCAACCTTGGATAATTCTATTCTTATTATTTGTTTTGTAAAATGTATTTCTTGCAAATAATGTAATTAAGTGTGAGTGTACATGTCTAGTTTGCATGTTGATGTGTCACTCCACTTAATGTGTCGGCATCTTGAATTGTGTGTAAGGAGATCATGGCTGAAACGGTTATGACGGATTCCTATGACACGTAAGAGCTATGTCTGGAAGATTCAATGACAGGTGAAGACATGTGGCAACTGATAAAGTTGAGTACTGTACACTCTTCCACGATAAAAATTTTCGGGTTCCTATTTTCTCGGAGAATGGTAAAACCCTAATACAGTTATCTTCGGAAGTTGCCCTAAAAAGGGAAGCGCATGATATAAGCATTTTTTAGGGTTGCGAAGATGTGTGATGTGAGTGTATTGTTGGAACGTTTTGATGCTGCCGCATTTTGTCTTCAAGTGTTGGAAATCTCCTGAAAGAACTTGCATTGCAAGTGTGTTGTAACCGTTGTGTTGAAGATAATACATTGTGCAGGTTTTGGAGTGCTGGGGTTTTTTACCGAAAGGTTTTCCCCAGGGTAAATCATTGTGTCATTCTTCATTTTCTGTATGTATGGTATATTGCTGCAATATCTTTGTTAAGTAGATTAACGAATCTGAAATTGTAAGGGTTTAAAATGAATTTGCACCATACTTTCCTTAAGAGATTAGTGTAGGAAGCTGTTTCCACTGAAGTTCTTACAACAAAAATGTCACATAAAACAACAAGGTGACTACTACTGTTCTAACTGCTAGGAAAATCTTGGAACGTCAGAAAGTAACAGAATATAACATAATTGAAATAAAGTGAAATAGATGATAAGACTAAAGAGGATAAGAGATAGAAACTTCTCACAACAACCCAAGTAATGAATCCTCCAGCACATGAATATCTTCAATACCTGCATATGTAAGATTGAGAGAAAATGTTGGGGTTGTATAGGGGTTTGCCTCAGTCAAACCCTTGCTTTGGTGTTCCCACCTCCATAGACAACCAAATAGATAAAGAAAGTGAACAAAGTAAGCAAATATGAAGTGATAAAAGCAATCCCCACTCAAGCAAGAGAACCAGTATCACGAGATAGAGATGCAATTGATAGGGGATGTGAGAAATCCCAAGATGCTCACAAGCATAATATAAGAGAGATATTAAGGCTTAAGGAAGCCAAGGAGGGAGAGATAGAGTTGTGAGAGCCACAAGAGCTGCAAAGAGTGTTGTAAGAGCTTGAGAGTGTTGTTGTAGCAAGTTGTAGGGAGTTTCTCAAGTAAAAGAGCAAGGGAATGTTGCAGAGAGGAGAAGATAATATGAAAGATAAGCCAAGAAGACCAAATAGATTTAAAAGACAACTTTTAAAGAGGGAAAAGAACCTTCTTGATCCGTTACAAGGTGGCCCAAGTCGTTACCACAGACAAAAGGGGTTGACAAGTGGTAAACATGCTCGAAAATGATCATTTGAATGTTGAAATGTCACAGGATGCTAGCACAGCGCATGGACATCCGCATGGTGTGCTAGTGTCCAGACACATCATGCTACAAAATGACAAGAATGGGAAAAGCACAAATTTTGATGCAAAGCTAATGCACAAGGGTAGCTGATGAAAAGGGGTCTCAAGCTTCCTGATAGGGGAAAAAGGTTGATGCAAAGGCTAAAATGAACCTACATAAGTTCTAGGGGAGTGGACACTAAAGCGGATACAAGAATGTAAGTGAAATTGTAAGGGATGCAATTTTACAAAATTACATAGACAAAAAAATTGTGTTGTATACAGTGAACATCACTCTTTACAAATGTTGTTTTTCTATTAAAAACTAGTTTTTGAAGGATATGGAAAAAGAAATGCAATATGATTCCAATTTTTTTTAAATATATATATTTAGAATCTACAGATAAAATGTCACAAATAACTAGTTTGCATCATCTCCAAATTCCTCATGGTTTAGCAGCTATAGGTGCTTGAAATTGAAGATTTAGTTAAAAAATTCAATTCAATTTCAGGTTTGGCCAAAAAGTGTAAACCACTATTGTGGGATCACCCCCCTTGGAGGAGTAGAGACTGTCCTCATATCCTGAGAAGTACTAATGTTTATCTATGGCTCCTCTTGAGTTTTCCTTTCCTCTTCCAGAGCCTTTTCTTGGTGTACATCCTCACTTTCAGGCCTCTCATCTACAAACTTTTCTTCTATTCAAGGTAGATCCTCAATAGATTTATCTTCTTGGTTGGCTCCTTGCTCAACCTCTTATTGTTTTAATGCCTCATCTTGAGCAATATGCTCATTTGTATGAGGTCCTTCTTTATTCACTTCTTCAACATTTATGTTAAGGGTAACATTTTAAAACACATCACATCTTTCCTTTTGCACTTCCTCTTCTATGGGAGGCTCCTTCTCCTCTTCCCCTTCTTCAACGTCTTCAACAAGAAAAACTTCTCCAAAAGGAAGTTGAACTATTGGGAAGAAAGTAGTTGGTGGTAGAGACTGAGATGGTTGAATAGGTACCTTTTCCTTTTGATTTGATGGAAGGGGACTTGGCAATGGTGACTCATGAGGAGGAGTAGAAGAGTATGCTTCATTAGTTTCTTCTTGAGCCACTATTTCCTTGGTTGTTATCCTCATTCTCCTCTTCCGATGTAGCTTCTCACCTTTTGACTCATCCTCTTCCTTAGAAGCAATGTTGATTGTCCATGTTTCTTTACTTTTCTTCCTTGCTTCTTTAGCAAAGTCGCCCTTGTCTTTCTTCTTGGTTGTAGGGGCACTAGAGGAAGGTTTCTAATGCTCTTTATTCATAGTTACTTTAGTTGAAGTTCCTCCTTCCTTATTCTCAACATATTTTGGCTTCTTTGGTGGTTTTACGATGGTGAAAGGTGGACTTAATCAGCATTGAGTGTGTGCCACCATCTGTTGAGTCCCATCCTTAATGTTGTCATTCTCTTTTACTATACAATCCACATTGAAAATAGGAATATTAGAAATATTATGTGCAACATAGGCCAGATCTAGAACCCATCCATCTTCTACTTGTTCATTGGGAATCCTAACCTTCAAACAACATCTCATAAAATATATTATCAATCGACAATAATCTTTCAATCTTACTTCAAAATCTTCTTCACAATTTGCCCAATGATCCTCAAGTTTGGGCTCATGGAAAAATTATGCTCTCATCACTTTGTTGATCTTTCCAATGGGATAAAATCTCCCCCAAGCATCATTCTACACATCAAAACTATACCTAAACATCTCAAGCTCAGGATTTTTAGCATCTTTTGTATTCACACAAGAATATACTCCTATTTTAATTGGCAAACCATAGCCATGCTTATGTTTCCCTGCAATGAGTTGTTGTACTTCAATGAGCTACCTGCGAACCTCCAGTAGAAGTAGCTTCATCGATGGATACCTGGGAAGTTTGTATGGCATCTTGTGGAAGCCTACCACTCTAATGTAGGTAAAAAAATTGTATCAGATGAACCAGTACCCGATTTCTCTAATCACAATGCTGGTTTACAATTTATGTGATATTTTATTTTTTGCTGAAAACACATATTTTTAGAAAATATAATGATTTAAGTCTTATAAAGTTCAATTTTAAGGATTCTAATTGAAGAGGGTTTGATCAAAACACCTTAGATCAAACTCTCTTGGATAGAACCTCGCTAGTTTTAAACCATACCTATAATGGAGTCTCCTTTACACCTATCAAAATGCTGATAAAAAACCACTTTTGATTTACCTTTTGGGGGATCAAATGAATTCATTTAAAATTAATTTTTTATAAGTATGTAGTCCTTATTATAAGCCTCCCAAAAAGTATAATTTTAAATGAATTTAATTTAATTATTATATTTATTTTTTTATTTCTTGTGAATGTAGGTTTTTCCCTTAAAATCAAGCTCTTTGTTCTACACATGTGGAAAAATAGAAGATTATCAAAAATAAATTTTGAAAAAATATGAGTGAACCAAATATTGAAGTCCTTGATCCAATAAAACAAAATTGAATTTCAATACATACAAAAAGAAGTTATGTGTTATAGAGTCTACCTATGTCTGAATTATAATTGGTTTGACTTCAAAACTTGATTAAGGAAAAAATATTCAATAAAACACTATGAAACCAATTGGAAGCACAATAAATCATAGTTAGAAATCTAAATTTGAAAAATTATAATTTTATCCTTCATGGAAAAAAAATTGTGTTATACAGTGAGCGTCACTCCTTAAAAATGGTGTTTACTGAAAAAAATAGTTTTTGAAGGAGATGGAAAAAGAAGTGCAATCTGATTCCAAAATTTTTGAAAAAAATATATTTAGAATCTACAGACAAAATTCCACAAATTACTAGTTTGTATCATCTTCAAATTCCTCGCAGTTTAGCCGCTATAGGTGTTTGAAAGTGAAGATTTAGTTAGAAAAAATTAGTTCAATGTCTAGTTTGGCCAAAAATTGTAAACTAGTATTTTGGGATCACATTCTTTCATAGCTTTGAGGGAGATCCTCTTAGAAAAATCCCCTTCCAAGCCCCGAATTATCATATAAATGAAATTTTCATCTACAACGCCAACATGGTGGAAACTTGCCTCCAACTCCAATTGGGGATAATGTTGGTAAATGGTGACTTCTCCCAACTCATAAGATCCCACCTTGGTGAGTCTTAGGAATGAGGCCTATGAAACAAATATATATATATACAAGGTACAAATTCATGAAGAAATTAGGGGATGAAAGAAGATTTCACATTTTCTTGTGAATGGTGTCAATGATAAGGTGAGCCCAATCAATCTTCTTCTTGTGAGAAGAATTGATGATCTTTATAAATCTCAGCATCCAAGGATAGAAATCCTTTGTATTAGGTTTCTCAAACACCCAACTTAATAACACAATTAGGTCCTTGACATCCTCTTTATACTCACTTCAGTGTTGTATCCTCGCCAATTTAGTGGCCATCTTTCTAGGTTTCTCCAAAAAGTGGTCATTTATGTAACCTGAATTATCAGTTGGGGCATCCTCAAAGTACTTGACTGCCCTTTGCATATCTACTGCTTCATACTCAAGATGAGAGGAGATTCTAGAAACCCTCTCTATAATTTTAGGAGTTAAATCCAATACAATTTCTCCATTGGACCCTTGATCTTTTAGGTCTTATAGTTGTAGTGTTGGACACATATCAACACTAGTTCTAGAGATTGAACAATAAATAGGAAAGAAATAGCCTCCACAAAACCTGACTTAGAGAGAGCCCTAGCCATGTTAGTCCTAACACCATCACTATTGACCCTTCACGTGAACTCGTCCAAGTTGACATGTCCCAAGTCAGTGTCTAAAATCTTAGTGTACAAGGAGAACATCTTGGAGGGTGGATGATAACCTTTGAATTGGAACTTCATTTCATCAAAATCCTTAGGTGGCATCCTTTCTACAAACACAAGTACTAGACATATTACCATTTACACTTTTAAGAAAAGAAAGCTTGCAAAAAAAGTCAAGTTAGATACCATAAACTTTGCCTTTCAAAATTATACCCTATTGCAAAGAACTCTATAAGATTTTAGGGATCGTCCTTTGAGTGTACCTCTTACCTTATACCATTGATATGTTCATATTAAAGTTCAAATTTCTTTGTGTGGTTATTCATGTGTCAAGAATTGAATTTCAATCGTACCCTTTACGTTCAACCAATTTTTTTAAGGTATAACAAAGTTTAATTAGGCATTGACAATCAACATTCACCTTTACCTCTATCATTGTTGTTATTGATGCATAATGTAAATAGTATTCCAAACTCATGAAGTTCGAAAGGATTTTGGGGATCAGGGTGCGAAGTTTCATCCTTCCTTTTGTAGTTTAGTTCAAGTACTAGTTAAAGAAAAATCTTGATATCTGAGGTCTGGTTTGCATGTCATTCATATAACTTGATCCTTTTGAAAAGAGATTGAATGAAGGAACACTGTCATTTTTATCATTTTGGAAGAAAGCAATTCTTCATGTTAGCGGGCATCGGAGGTCGGGGTCCCATAATACCTCCTACCTCTATAAGGAAGCATACAAATGATACCCCTGACTTTTGAAGCCCGAAAGAGTCATGAAAAAACAAGAATTTTGGCTAAGTGTTTCATTATGTATAGTCAGACATCGAGGATCGAGGATTGGGGATACCTTTACCCTTTGCACCTCTATAAGCAATGGGTAAGAGGTATTACCGATACCCAAAGTCCGAAAGTTATTACTAATATGGTTAAGTCAAAGGCAAGATCGCAAGTCGGGGATCAAAATTACCTCTTACCCCTTGCAAATGTTTTCAGGTACATGGAACAAAATATACTTGAAAAGTTTGAAACCCAAAATGTGTCTTGAATGTGAAGGTATGAACTCAAGCTAAAATCTAAGGAAGTCAAATATTTATTGTGCAAAAGGAAATTTTGGAAGCCCAAAGGCCTTAATCAAATGTTTAATGCTTTGTCAAATATTGGGGATCGAGCATACCCCTTACTACTTCCACCTCTATAAGGAACTCATTAAGACATACTCCCAAAGTCTAAGGTCCCAAGGTGTTAACCATGTCTTTGAAGGCATGGTCAAGGGGTTGGTGATTAGAGTTTCCTCTTACCTTATTCAAAAAAATCGGTATGAAGGGGAAATTGTGACGTCTGACGCCCGAAAGATATGTGGAAAAAAAATCAAGATACAACCCTTGGGAAAGCTGAGGTCTAGCACCTAATAGTGATGTCACAAACAACCTCAAATGAGGTGCCAAAAGGAGCATCAATTCAACAAGGTGACAAAAGCCAAAACATCGTGAACATCAAAATAAAATAAAAAACATAAGAAACCCAAAAATGAAAGCCCAAAATTGAATCAACAATAACAAAAGAATCACGAACAACATAGGGAAAACAACACATACACATGGGAAACCCAAAACCCCCCACTCACAATCTAACACCGGGTTAACAATCAAGCCAAATATTTCAAATGCAATTGTATAGGAGCACCAACCTAGAGCAACGCAAGAGATCGAACTAGAAGAGAAAAAATGAGATGAACAAAGAAATGTGATGAGCAAAGAAAGAATGGAAAAACCCCAAGAGAAACCCAAGCTTTTCAAACTAGAAAACAAGCAAAAATGACCAAGAGATGGAAAGAATTAAACTAACCTAATATAAGAGAGCAGGGTGACCAAAGAAAAATCTAAACTAAAAGACACCATGGACAAGCAATAGGGAAACCGCAACACAAACACAACATGAATGAGAACACACACACACAGGACAAAACCAACCGAACTCAACTGAACACCTTTGTGTGCTCACGACCACACATACTCATTCAAATCTCGACAATAATGACGATTTGATGAGCACGAGAGGAATTTGCAAAGCTCAAGAAATGAAAGTCATTGTTGAACAATCATGAAATGACTCGCAATCTAGCCTAAAACCACCTGCCAACTTTGCATTAATGGCGTACTTGACTCTAGGCATTAATGCATTTAATTTTGGTTGATCTCCATTAGATTTGAATTTAAATAAATACGTGTGAAATGAATTTACATGACATGCATGAAAGTCAAGGCACCATCGACTAGTGTTTGAAAACCCTAATGCCTAAGACCCGAAAGTAGAAGAGACAAACAAGTGATAACACACCAAAAAAGAGGTCGAGGATTGGGTCCGACAAGGAAAGCATACCTTTCCTTGGAAGTCTGATACCTGAACCCTGAAAACAAAGAAAGACAGAGGAAAAAGGACCAAGAAAAAGGAAAAGAAATGAAACAAAGGAAAAAACAAAGAAGGGAAAAGGAAACGAAAACACGCAAAACGAAATTAAGGGGGGTCCCCATTTTGCCGAAATAAAATGGGGCATGAGTGTGAAGGCACAACTTAAAGAAAGTAAATTGGAATTAGATAAATATTTGATCCCCACCCCTATATTTTCTTTAATAATACATACCAAGCACATCATTTGATGAGAGGGAATTTCCTTTCCACACCCAAGGGTGATCCCACAATAGTGGTTTACAATTTTTGGCCAAACTGGACACTAAAATTATTATTTTTTACTAAATCTTCACATTCGAGCACCTATTGCAGCTAAACCATGAGGAATTTGAAGATGATGCAAACTAGAGTCTCACATTTTTTTTGTAGATTCTAAAAATATTTTTTTCAAAATTTTTGGAATTAGACTGCACTTCTTTTTCCATCTCCCACGAAAACTGGTTTTTTTCAGAAAACAACATTTTAAAAAAGTGACGCACATCGTATAACACATAACTTTTTTTCCATGAAGGATAAAATTCTAATTCTTTCGAATTTAGATTTGTAACTTCGATAGCTAGTGCTTCCACTTGGTTAAATGGTTTTTTATTGAATATTTTTTCTTTGATCAAGCTTCGAAGTCAAACCAATTATAATTCAGACATAGCGCAACCATATAACGCATAATCTTTTTTGTATATATCAAAATTCAATTATTTTTTTGTTGCATCAAGGACTTCAATATCTAGTGCACTCATATTTTGCATTTTTTTTTTATAATCTACTATTTGTCCACATGTGCAGAACATAGACCTTCATTTTCGATGAAAAACCTATGTTTAATAAAACTAAAAAATATATATATATAATAAAACCAAAACATATTAAAATTATATTCATTGGATAGCTTGTTCTAAGGACTACCATAATCATTTCAAATAAATTTTAAATGAATTCATTTGATCCCCCAAAAGGTAAATCAAAAGTGATTTTTTATCAATATTTTGATAGGTGTAAAAGAGACTCATTTATAGGTATGGTTTAAAATTAGCAAGGTTCTATCCAAGGGGGTTTGATCTAAGGTGGTTTGATCAAATCCCCTTCAATTGGAATCCTTAAAATGGAACTTTTTAAGGCTTAAATCATTATATTTTCTAAAAATATGTGATTTCAACAAAAATCAAAATCTCTCGAAAATTGTAAACCACTATTGTGGCAGCACCCCAACCCTTGCCATATAAGAAATTGTGGTGGTTTTTATATTACTTTCATTTACACTAGCCTACATAAAAATAACTTAAAGAAGGTAAATTAGAATTTCTAGTAAGACATGTTTTATCTTGGATGAGTGGCATGCTAATGTTAGCCACTTACCACTCTTAAATTATATCTTCCCCTAAATTTTGTCATGCGTGCTCTTTGCCACAAATTCTCACTAATTCTACTTGAAAAATGAGGATCACCAAGAAAAAAAATCAACAATTAAGAACAACATTTATCTTAAAACATTCACATACCTTCTTTTGAATCCTTAAACTAGTGTTAAAAATAAAATTTTGGATTTGATAACTTGTTAATGTTCTACCTTGAGGACTCCTTGAAGAATTTTTTAATTTAAAACTTTATCTCTCTAACTAATGACACAAAAAAGAGTGGTATACTTCACAAATTGTAAATGACAAACAATATCCCTAGAAGGTGAGCAAGATAAGCCAAAGATATTACCTAGATAGATCAAGATTTTGAAATATATCTCCCAATTGATTTTGTTATTATAATAAATAAAAAAGGGGCATCAATTTTATAAGGTGACAAAATCCAAAACATCATGAACATCAAAATAAAATTAAAAACATAAGAAACCCAAAAATGAAAGCTTAAAATTGAATCGACAATAAAAAAAGAATCACACACAACATAGGGAAAACAACACATACACACGGGAAACCCAAAACCCCCCACTCACAATCTAACACCGGGTTAACAATCAAGCCAAATATTTCAAATGCAATGGTATAGGAGCACCAACCTAGAGTGACGCAAGAGATCGAACTAGAAGAGAAAAAATGAGATGGACAAAAAAATGTGATGAGCAAAGCAAGAATGGAAAAACCCCAAGAGAAACCCAAGATTTTCAAACTATAAAACAAGCAAAAATGACCAAGAGATGGAAAGAATTAAACTAACCTGATATAAGAAAGCAGGGTGACCAAAGAAAAATATAAAATAAAAGACACCATGGACAAGCAATAGGGAAACCTCAACACAAAAACAACACAAATGAGCACACACACACAGGACAAAACCAACCTAACTTAGTTGAACACCTTTGCGCGCTCACGACCACACAAACTCATTCAAATCTTGACAATAATGACAGTTTGATGAGTAGGAGAGGAAGTTGTGGAGCTCAAGAAATGCAAGTCATTGTTGAACAATCATGTAATGACTCACAATCTAGCCTAAAACCACCTGCCAACTTTGCATTAATGGCATACTTGACTCTAGGCATTAATGCATTTAATTTTGGTTGATCTCCATTAGATTTGAATTTAAATAAATACATGCGAAATGAATTTACGTGACATGCACGAAAATCAAGGCACCATCAGCTAGTGTTTGAGGTTAGTATGCAATAAAGGAAAACCCTTATGCCTGAGACCGAAAGCAGAAGAAACAAACAAGTGACAACACACCAAAGAAGAGGTCGGGGATCGGGTCCAACAAGGAAAGCATACCTTTCCTTGGATGTCTAATACCTAAACCCCGAAAACAAAGAAAGATAGAGGAAAAAGGACCAAGAAAAGGGAAAAGAAACGAAACAGAGGAAAAAAAAAAAGAAGGGAAAAGGAAACGAAAACACGCAAAACGAAAATAAGGGGGTCCCCATTTTGCCAAAACAAAATGGGGCGTGAGTGTGAAGGCACAACTTAAAGAAAGTAAATTGGAACTAGATAAATATTTGATCCCCACCCCTCTATTTTATTTAATAATACATACCAAGCACATCATTTGATGAAAGGGAATTTCCTTTCCACACCCAAGGGTGATCCCACAATAGTGGTTTACAATTTTTGGCCAAACTGGACACTGAAATTATTATTTTTAACTAAATCTTCACATTCAGGCACCTATAGCAACTAAACCATGAGGAATTTGAAGATGATACAAACTAGAGTCTCCTCACATTTTTTTTCTAGATTCTAAAAATATTTTTTTCAAAATTTTTGGAATCAAATTGCACTTTGTTTTCCATCTCCCACGAAAATTGGTTTTTTTCAAAAAAAACATTTTAAAAAAGTGACGCACACCGTATAACACATAACTTATTTTCCATGAAGGATAAAATTCTAATTCTTTCGAATTTAGATTTTTAACTCTGATATTTAGTGCTTCCACTTGGTTAGATGGTTTTTTATTGAATATTTTTTCTTTAATCAAGCTTCGAAGTCAAACCAATTACAATTCGGACATAGCGCGATCATATAACGCGTGACATTTTTTGTATATATCGAAATTCCTTTTTTTTTTGTTGCATCAAAGACTTCAATATCTGGTGCACTCATATTTTTTAATTTTTTTTTGATAATCTACTATTTTTCCACATGTGCAGAACATAGACCTTTATTTCCGATGAAAAACCTATGTTTAATAAAACTAAAAAAATAAATACATAATAAAACCAAAATATATTAAAATTATATTTGTTGGATAGCTTCTTCTGAGAACCACCATAATAATTTAAAATAAATTTTAAATGATTCATTTGATCCCCCAAAAGGTAAATCAAAAGTGATTTTTTATCAGTATTTTGATAGGTTAAAAGAGACTCATTTATAGGTATGGTTTAAAACTAGCAAGGTTCTATCCAAGGGGGTTTGATCTAAGGTGGTTTGATCAAATCCTCTTCAATTGGAATCCTTAAAATGGAACTTTTTAAGGCTTAAATTGTTATATTTTCTAAAAATATGTGATTTCAGCAAAAAATAGAATCTCTCATAAATTGTAAACCACTATTGTGGCAACACCCCCAACCCTCGCCATATAAGAAATTGTGGTGGTTTTTATATTACTTTCATTTACACTAGCCTACATAAAAATAACTTAAAGAAAGTAAATTAGAATTTCTAGTAAGACATGTTTTATCTTGGATGAGTGTCATGCTAATGTTAGCCACTTACCACTCTTAAATTATATCTTCCCCTAAATTTTATCATGCGAGCTCTTTGCCACAAATCCTAACTAATTCTACTTGAAAAATGAGGATCATCACGTAAAAAAATTAACAATTAAGAACAACATTTATCTTAAAACATTCACATACCTTCTTTTGAATCTTGAAACTAGTGTTAATAATAAAATTTTGGATTTGGTAACTTGTTAATGTTCTACCTTGAGGACTCCTCATGCTCTTGAAGAATTTTTTAATTTAAAACTTTATCTCTCTAACTAATGACACAAAAAAGAGTGGTATACTTCACAAATTGTAAATGACAAACAATCTCCCTAGTAGGTGAGCAAGCTAAGCCAAAGATATTACCTAGATAGATCAAGATTTTGAAATATATCTCCCAATTGATTTTTTTATTATAATAAATAAAAAAGGGGCCAATGGGTCCCCTTTTCTAGTACCCTAGATATGAGAAAGGAAATATTTTTCCTTATCATTCACCAAGACTAAAAATAAATCTTTGGTCATAGAACTCATAGTCTAGTTAATTTATCCTCTCAAGTAAAAATACAAACCTGTGTCACACTTTTATAAAGGAATCATCCAACACAAACAAAAATTCTCAACTTCGACCACATAAAATTGGTCTCTATATTTTGAATTTCAAAATGATGTAAACTAATGAAATTTAGAACTCTTGATGAAGTTTATTCTAGTAATTTTTCAAATTTTAAAAAATTGTCTTGATATTTTTTTATAAATTTAAGAGTAGATTTTTGAATTTCTAAAAATTTCAAGAAAAAGTGACGTTGAGTTGACATTAAAAAAAAATAGAAAACAATTTTATTTTCCCCTGATTTTTTTTCTTAAATAGACAACTTCAATATCTACTGCATGAAAAAATAAAATAATTTTTTTATGTATATTTTTCTCGTAATAACGTGTTAAAGTCAAATGTACTAGAATTTAATAGTTTTCATTTGATGTCAACTAATGTCTATTTTTTTTATCCTTTTCAGAAAATAAATTATACCCTTTTGGAGAAGATTATCTCCTCTAGTGCACCATATTTTTTTTAAATGCAATATGTTTTAGTATTTTTTTAATTTATAATCAACCTCATTTTGTATTTTAACAACCTACTTGCATTATTTTAAAAAAACATATTAAAACTAATCAAAATATCAAAAAAATATATATTTGGATTCTTCACTTCAACCTCTATAAAAGAGTATTTTTATTTTTTTGAAAAAAATTATTGACTCAAGAAATATCACGTTCAAGTGGAAATTCTAAAAAAAAAAAAAGATGAAGTAGTTGCCAACAAGGATGCCACATAGATAGTTTCGGGTGAAAGGGTTTCGATCAGAACCTTTTCAGTCAAAAACTTACATATAAATTGAGTCATATTTTAAAGCGACAAAGGGAAAAAAATCGTTGTTTTTAGTGAAAGGGTTTCGCTTGAAGCTCTATGTGCCATGTATAGGCCATGTAGTTTTGGGTGAAAGTATTTCGCCCAAAACTGTTTAGGGTGAAACTGTTTAGGGCGAAACTGTTTCACCCAAAATTGTTTCGCTCAAAACTGTTTAGGGCGAAAATATTTCACCCAAAACTGTTTAGGGCGAAACTATTTCACCCAAAATTGTTTTGCCCAAAATTGTTTAGGGCGAAACTGTTTCACCCAAAATAGCTTCGACCAAAACCGTTTAGGGTGAAACTGTTTCTCTCATAACTATTTTGTTGGCCAAAAGTGTGACACAAGTTTGTGCTCTTACTCAAGGATTAAGGGGTATTAAGAATCCAATTTTTCATTTTTCAACTCTTAACTCTATATTAGTAAAACACCATACCCTTTGCTTTAGAACCTCCCATTTGAGCTCCTCTAATGAAAACAATAGTATGAAACAAAATTTGGGGAGTGTAAAATATCTTTCTTTTGTATTCTATTTCCATTCCACCTAGTCTAATGTCTTCTCTTTAGTTAGCCATTTTTCTAAGAAATAACCTAGACTACCCTTTGTAAAACGGATTGACATTTCTTTTTACGACTTTAAGATCCATCAACACCATCAGAGATTCCACTACAATCCTACTTGCCGAGAGAGAGAGGATCCATAATAAATTTAGTTAAAGAGCTACTCAAAAGCTCTTTTGTTTAGAGAGCTTTCTCTTTATCATACGATTCTCTCTTTTTTTAACAAGGACACACCTTCAAAATCATTTAAAATCAATCCCATCCAAGAGTGCCCTTTGCCCTTGAGCTAGTTTTCCATTGAGGTGCTAAAGGATGAACATGCAAAGTCCTCCATGATTGCTCCTCCTTAAATTTATATTGTTTCCATTAAAAAAAAAATGGGAACTACTTCTTGTTATTTGATTGTAGCACATGTCACTCAAATAAATGTAATGTTAAAGCTATGATATTTTCATAGTCTATTATAGTTGAATTCAAGATTTTCTAGATACTCTTACATAATTTTAATCAAAAAAACCAAATTCAAATTTAAAGTTTATGAAAGATAAATTTAATAAATAATTATTTAATTATACTAGTGATAATAAAATATCTCGATACTAATAATATTAATCAATAAATTAAGTCTTTATATATACAATTAAAAATTGTCACTATTGCAAATTAAAAATAATCTAACAAACTATAACTATTCAAAAATAAATACACTTCCACAGATGATTATTTTTACTATTTGATAAAAATAATTTAAAAATATTAAATACATTAAAAACTTAATATTATTTCAAATACAACACTATAATTCTTAACATATAAATTGATTAATTATATAAAAAATAACCAAATTAATTTATTATATATACAATTTTTCTTTTCTAATAATACTATCCAAGAGATTCAAATTACATACCACACAAATAATGTTATATATTTTATAATTGAGTTAACTGAAAGTACATGAATTCAAATAGATAAGTTTTGAAACATTAATACAAAAAACATACTTTTAATCAATTTAACTGTAAAAATCTCATACCTACTCATATTTTGAATATCTGCTAGTCAAAATGTCTAAAAAATACACCTTTGACTGTATTTATTTATTAACTGAAAATAAAAAAATCTGTTATATTATGATTTTCAATTAATTAATAAATATGATCAAAAATACATTCTCAATAAACAATAATCTGTTAATTCTCCAACTCTTTTATCTTGATGTCTGTTGCTTGCTGATTTGTACAGCTGCCTTCAATGCAATCCTTTTTCACTCAATTCAATATAAGAAAAGCAACAAAATCTCATTTTCAAATCTATGGAAATGAGTGAACATAACGGCAGAACTGGAATTGTGAGTTGGATGCCAGTTGCCACTGATGTTGTATGCGTACCTTATTTTCCAGTGTAAGCCCAACCAAGTCAACACTGCTTACTCTCAATTACACTCAAGATAAAGACAATACAAAAATGGCCGTCTGTTTCCGTCAAATCATCTTATGACTCTGTAGCTTTGCATGGAGGCAACCTGGTGGGTGTGTTGGTGTCACAAAGGCACATACTGTGCTTTCAGAAAAACTTCGTTGAGAGGGTCCAGTGTTAAGTCTGAGTCACTGTTTATGATGTCATAGTCCATGTGGTGGTGTCGGTGGATGGCCCTCCGTACATGGAATTCCCCAAGCTACAGAATCATATCTGTGGATCTGTTGAAACTGGTTTTGATAGGTAAAAGTAGCTTCTGTTAAAAACTGGCATTACGAGGGGTTGTGCTTTTCCACCCGCGATTCGATATGGTCAACCGACTTAATCATTTGTCATATCCCTACAAAGAGTTATTCTATGTGTAATGATGGTGAAAATGTATCCCATATATTTTAGTCATTTTTTGTTGTCTTGCTTTTAAATGTAATGATCATGATATTTTTGTAGTTTATATTAATGATTAAGTTATAATTATACTAAATTATTATCAAATATTAATATTTGTGGTAAAGAATTATCATAACGTAGATTGATTAATATGTTATATGGGGATTAATAGTTGTATTTGTGAATAAATGAAAAGCAAGTATTTTTTGGGAAGCAAATATTTATCTTTTGTAATGTGAACATATAAATTTTTTAACAAAATTATTTTTAAAATGAATTATTGTTAATCTGATTCACTAAGAGAGTTTCATTCATTTTTTATGCCTTCACATTGTTTGAAAAAAAAAGTACTTTTCAAATAATAATAAATTAAAAAATTAAATGTACGATGTACTAATATTTGATACAATGTCCTATTGTAGGACGATTCAAAAAATATAATAATATTTTTTGCATTCTAACATAAACTGATAGTTTCAACATCACAAAATCTTTAGACTATTACACAATTTGTATGATAATATTAATGTTGGTTTAATTATAGCAATTTTTTGACAAATTCCCAATACAATGATGGTATCGCCAATGATTTCTATGCAAACCTAATATCTAATGTTTTTGTCTGAATGATTTACTCTTTATTGTAGGGCACTTGCATATGAATTTTCTACAATAATGTAATTTAAGTGACTCTCATTCAAACCCAAAATAATAATAAGTGTTATACATACAATTCACATGTATTCTTTTGCATGTTAATGCAATTCAAATTTTTGCACGCTCAATCCATTGCAATAAATTATTACCCATAACTTCCCAAACATTGACTAAGCTTGGCTTACAAAGAATTGAAAACAATAAAAAGAAATTAACTTAAACATTTCATCATAAATTGATTTCCAAATGAATTGAGAAGGAGATAACAAGAATTAAGGTGATAATTTTTTAATCACGTCTTTACAAATTTTCTTGGTCAATGCAAAGGTTTGATTCAGAGGAGCAAAAACCTAGGTATGTACTCACCTAACCATCTATGATTTAGGAATGAATTGAAATGACATATTCCCACAATTAATTCAAATCTCAATTACATAAGTTATGTTTCAATAAATGAAATAAATTTCTTGTTTCGCGGGATGTGAGAATGAATGCAAGATAACTTAGGTCAAAATCTTGGAAAACCCTAATCCTAGAATAAATGGTGACAACCCTAGCATTTGGTAATCAAGAATATGAAATATATTTACAAGACCAATGAATCATAGGTTTAAGAAGATGAAAGAGGAATTTGAGGGTGTTTTCTTACCATCACAAATTAGATCGAGTTATGGGGAGATTACAAACACAGACCTCTAGGGTTTGCAAATATGGTGGGTGTTTTCATTAATGATTAAAACTCCAGATAGAACTTGATGGGTCGAGCAAATCATGCTCAATGGACTAGACAAAGCAACAACATTCCTATTGACTATGCATTGCCCATTATTCATTAAGAATTTTGATCAGAAGACAATATAAGTTAAAGTGGAAGGAAGGATATATGCTAACCTAAGTGAAGATATAATTAGACAAGTTTTAGATATTCATTTATATGTACCAAAGTGACAATTATAGAAGATTTTTTTGCACTAGAAGCTTATGATGAGGATGCCAAAAGAATGATTAACATAAAGTGGATAAAAAACACATATAAATCATTAGCCAATTTTCTAAAGGCACTATACAAGAGTGGCTTCATTGAAGAGATTGGAGATATGATGACTTTACTGAGCAAAGGCTTTTTACTACCTCATTTTGTTGTTTTTGAAGATTGGATGTACTCATACATGTCAAGATGATTCAAGGAGGCCAACATTTGTTGCACTAGCCTAGATTCATCAATGATAGTTTATATATTTAAATTATCACCTTCAAAATAGAGAAGGCATTCTACATGACCTCTTGTACTTGGTATATGCACTAGCTGCTAGAGGTACATTTAATAGGTTGGAAAGAGTCAAAATACTTGGAATGACGCCAAGACAAGTACTATTTTATGACTGCTACCCTCAATTGGAGGCAAAATAGTCAATAGAGAATTATAGAAGGGTAAATGATTATTTATTGATGTGGTTGGTCCAAAGCATGGAAGGAGACAAAGCTAAAAGATTGTCCCTTGAAGCACAAGAATTGATAAACAAAAAGGGAAGTTGTTTTATACAGTTCCCAAAGTTTTTGTATATTATAATGAAAGTTTTAGTGGACAACATTATAAAATGCCAAGTTACCCCACATATAAGATGGTCTTGCTTGATTACTCAAGGAAAATAATTGAATCTTATTATCTATTGGAATCCAAACATAGAGATAGAGCTCATTTTCCAATCCACATTAGATGGTACATGTGCAATAACAATAGTTGTGCCCAAGCTTCTAAACATAAATTGCAAAAACATAGTTTAGAATTGTTTAAGGTGACTAGGAAGAATTATGACCCATATGGGAAAATGGAGAAAAAAGTATCAACTAGCCTCAGACATGAGCCTCACATTGAAGAATTTTGGACAAATTGTGTTGATAACCATGAGGTCAATAAAAGGAATTATATGAGGCTAACCATGTAGCAAGTATGAACTCTAGGTACATATGAAATTCCACTAGAGGTCTAGAGGAATATGGGAAGACCTTGGGTTCTAATTATGAGTTATATAAAATGTATGATGTTCACCCATCTCAAATCTGAAGTGGACAGATCCAAAAGAAGATATATTAAAACAAGTAACACATAGAGTATTGAAAGACACCACAACATGGGTAAATTACTAGAAATGAACACTTGAAGCACAAGATATTAATCCTACATAGCCTACAAGTTCAAAGAGAAAAGATGGAAATGATTTTTATTATGATGATTTTCTTTTAAGGAAAAATAAGACTCATGTGGTAGAAGCAAGAAAGGGAAAACAAGAAAAAGATACAAAATTGAATTAAATTTCAATAGGGTCTAAAGGTATAGATACTATGGAAAGTAATGTACAAATAGCTATTGATCATACAAATTCCTCTTATTCTACTCTTTTGCAAACTCCACAATAGTAAATAGTGGAAACTTATACACCACCAAAGACAAAAGACAAAGGTATAGCTAAGGGAGTGGAGAAACTTGTTGCTTCTCCAGTTAAAACCATATTATTCTCTCCTCCTACTATGAAAAGAACATTCAAAAGTGTGGAAGCAATGGAAGAGAAAGAGAAAATTGAAGAAAATTACATAGCTAGTGCACATCAAGAAGTGTCATTGCGAACTAGCAGGCCAATTTTTTTTCATCAAGTGCAATTTTATCGAAAATGATTGTACAAAATACTGAGATTGTTGATTTGGATGTTGATCAATTAGAGTCCATACATAGGAGTGATTTTTTGCTTCTATAGTTCAAGTTGCTAACAAGGCTCAAATATAATTGATTTCAAAAGAACAAAGAGAAAAGGTTGAAGTTGTACTTGCTCAAGGTGGATAGGTAAAGGAACAATTGACTAAAAATATATCTTCTGAGAAAAGTGAACAAAAGGATTCAAGCATTGTAGAGACACCTCAAGAAGAAGAGATTTTTGCAACAAAGGTACTTGCTAATGAATATTTACCTGGGCCCAATAAATAAGTTGAAGGAGTGATAATTATGCAAAAAAATCATAGGGTAAAAGTAAAAACCTGTGTCACACTCTATAAGGAATCAACCAACAACAACAAAAATTCCAAACTTCAACCACATAAAAGTTGTCTTTATGTTTTGAATTTCAAAATGATGTAAACTAATGAAATGTAGAAATCTTGATGAAGTTTTTCCTCTAATTTTTTAGATTTTAAAAAAATTGTTTTGATTATTATATTATCAATTTAAGAGAAAATTTTGGAATGCTAAAAATTTCAAGAAAAAGTGGCATTCACTTGTCGTCAAGAAACAAATACAAAAAAACTTTTTTTTCTCCTAAATTTTTTCTCCAAATAGGTAACTTCAATATCTAGTGCATGATTTTTATTTTGAAATTTTGATGTATATTTTTTTCATAACAACATTTTAAAGGAAAACTTGCCAGAATTTGATAGTTTTCATTTGATGTCAACTATTATCTACCTTTTTAAACATTTAATATATATATATATAGCTTTTTGAAGAGGATTCTCTCCTCTAGTGCACCATATATTTTTCAAAAAAAATTAATACGTTTTACTATATTTTTTAATTTCTAGTTAGCCTTTTTCTTTTTCTTTTTTTTTAATAAGTAAGTACTGCCAAGGGGGCAGCTCCCATAGTACAATGTCCACAAAAAAGATAAATGCATGCCCTTGCCACCAGGGGTGCAACCATAAAACAAAATTTCCAACCTAATCTACTCTTATAATCAACCAAAACATGTGAATCATAGCTCTGAATTTCCAACTTTCTTAGAGGATTTTAAGGGCATTGGGTGTTTTTGTTTTGACATTGGGGACTTCTTTCTCCTCACCTCAATCCAAGCCTGAACAAAAGAGGGATGTGGAGCCATGCCCAAGCCCACGGGCAACCCAGTATTACAATCAGTAGAGCTAGTCATAGGAAAAGAAGATGAGGAGTTGGATTCGACCAAGGGTGGTGAAGAATATGTTGTGCAACCAACATTTGATTTTGAATTTGACTTGGACTCAGGATTGTTTCCATTCTCCACAATCGAAGTGATAGACAGGACAGGAATCGTTCCTTGAGGAGTGGGAGTGAAAGGAGTTGCATGTGTCACATCAGGGGAAACAACTTAGTGGTGAGACTCAACCCCATCCCACCATGAGGGTTTGCAATTAGAATCTGCTTTGGCATGCTCCCCAACATGTCTAATTTTACATTGAGCGGTAACATGATCTGGAGCAAAACAAATTCTACATCTGAATGCAATCTTTTCATAATCTATTGGTTGGCTCCAACGTCTCTTTCCAACTTTGAGCAAAATTTATGCTAGAAGTCCATTTGAGACATCCATCTTAACACACAAGCGAGAAAAGGTAGAGTTTTCATAATTGATTCTCTTTTGAGATGCAGTGATATTTCCCGAGTCCATTACCAATTGCCTTCAAGCAGCCAATCTCCTAGAACTGTAAGGGAAGGTATGATAGACGAACCCACAAGAATGTTGTAGAAAAAGTCTTTGTGCATGGATCAAATGAGGGGAACCGGGGTTTTATGCATAAGAAATTCCCTTGGAAGAACCATAGATTAGTGTTAAGCACCATTTCTTTGTCATCCTCATATTCAAATTCTAAGATAAAAAACCCCTTTGCACATGGGTAGATATTGATTTCTTCTTCGAAATAATCCTTCCAGTTTGCAGCAATTCATGAATGTAGATCATAGAGTTTGGGCCATACCTTCGTAAATCGACAAATCAAAGCATGTTCCACCAAATATTCTTCTCTTTCACAGGCGAAATCATCAAGATAGATATTTGGAGCATCGGACGACTAACAAACAACAAAAGGAGGACTTAAAGAGGCACCACTATAGGGAATTTAGGGGTTGAAATTGTGCCTGGTAGGGGACATGCCAACAACCCACAATCCAAGGTTACCAGTTGTCCCATGGTGAATGTTGTGTGGGGAGTGGGGGCGCACAACAAGGGCATCCACAAAAAAATTCCTACACCCGACTGTGCCTCCATCGCTAGAGTTCATAATGCCATCCACCACGAAGTGAGAGAGGCACTTTGCAAATCCTTTTATGCTATCAGCCAGTCACGAATCACCAAGGCCCAAATGTTGTGGATCTACCAACTAAGAAGCAAGGATGCAGAAAGAGTTGCCTCTCCCATCCTGTGAACGCCCACAAACAGGTTGAAGGGCCACTGAATCCCCAGAAGGGCATGGCAAAACCGCTTTCGCGTCCCCAAAACCCTCTATGCCAAGTGTTGTCACAAAGGATCGCTCGCAGAAATCTGGATCGGAGGTCACCGAGGTTGCGAAAACTTTCAAATCAGAGGGTGCCATTTTTTAGAATAAGATCCTCTAGTTAGCCTTTTTTTAACATTAACAACCTAATTGCATTATTTTTAAAAATATATATTAAAACTAATCAAAATAGTTTAAAAAATCATATTTGGATTCACCACTCTAAGATCTAGAAAATGGTATTTTAAAAAAAAATTATTCTGAGTGAAGAAATGCTTAATTGAAGTTGAAAGTTTCATAAAATTATGAAAAAAATTGGGTTGGTTTCCAACTAGAATGTCACATATCTAGAGTTTCAATAGAAAGTCTTGCACATAAAATGGGCCACATTTTGATGTGGCATAGGGAAAAATTCAATATTTTTTTGTTTTGGGCGAAAGGTTTTGCCCAAAACTCTATATGCCACACATAGGCAACGTGGTTTCAGGTGACACTAGTTTGACTGAAATGGTTTAGGCCGAAGTTGTTTTGCTCGGAACTATTTATTTGATCAAAAGTGTTACACACCATTGTGTTATTACCATTTAAATTTACCTAGTCGTGTGAAAATGTTGTAAATGTGCGTGTTTATGCTTTATGTATTTCAAAAATACAATAAATGAATGTTTGATTCAAAATTAAGTTATGCATTGATTTTTTCTATGAAATATATGAGACAAAAGGTTGTAATTAATTCAACTAACTATTTTTCTATGTACTAAGTTGAATGCAAGGACAGATTCAATCCTCTAGAAGAGAGGGGAAGTATCACTCAGGAGAAGAGAATTAGTCTAGTAACCCTTAAATGAGTCTAACTGATCTTTGACACACTCACTTCTAGTATAGTCAAGTCAATTCATTAGCCTTGGAAATGGTAAGTTACCTTAGTCTTGTTTGTGTATGAATTAGGAGAGTTTATGGTTTTGTTTGTGAGTGTTCTTGATTTAGTCTAAGTGTTGAGTTTATGTCAATTGTGGGTTCTTCTTAATGTGTTTACATTTGAACAATGAGATATATACATAAGATGTTTATATATGTATACATGTACATGTCTACGATGAACTCATGCACATGAGTATACATAGATAGATGTATCTATGTATGCTTATGGACGGAATACCCATATGCATGGGAACATCAAGTGGACAAGGAGACATATATATATACATATATATACATATACATATATATAATTATATATATACATACATATACATATATATACATATATATATACATACATATATATGTGTGTGTGTATATGCATATATATACTTCATGTGTATATATGCCAATTGATGTTGTATATGTGAAGGCAATGTTAAACAAATATACAATATATATGTGTACTTATACATATATATACATACATATACATATATATACATACATATATATGTGTGTGTATATGTATACATATACTTCATGTATATATATGCCAATCGATGTTGTATATGTGAAGGCAATGTTAAATAAATATAGAATATATATGTGTACTTACATATATATTGATATACGGGTATGTATCGACGTAATGGAAATTTCCATACAAGTGTATCAATATATATATAAATATACATACGTATGTATGTATATGTATTTACACGTGTGTTATTGTAGAATAAATGAATATAAGTATATGCATTTGAAAGATGCATTTTTTAATCAAGTAAGTTGATATATATGGATATATATTAATATATATATATATATATATATATATGTAAATACATAGATATACGTGCATATACACACACACATATATAATAACATTTAATGTTCTTAATATATATGTATATTATATATACTATATATATTATAAATATTGATAGTGTTGTTTATATATTATAAATACTAACAGTGTTGTTTATATATTATAAATACTAACAGTGTTGTTTATATATTAAAGCGCATGGAATGTATGGAACATCTTTCATATATGTTATATGTAAAGCACATAAAACTATAGGAAATTTTTAATGTTTAAACATGTGCAAATAAATATTGCAACTCAATATTATGTGCAGAAATATAAAGCCAAGTAATATGTGGTACAATAAAATATGGACAAAGTCAATATTTTGAGGTGATGCTATCTGAAACGCATAAATAACTTGAATTAGTCTTGAAGCTAAAAGGCAGACCAAAGGAATAGAAAACATGGTGATTTGGTGGCACCAAATTGAGAAAAGCATGAACCAAGTAGAAGTCTAAACTTGCAATACAAATCACAAATTATGAAGCAATGAGAAATATATGAGTTGGTCAAATAAGGAGTTGGCCAAATGAGCCAACCTATAGGAGACATACACCTTTCATTTCTACTTATCATTATTGTTGTCCAGTTGAATGGGGTGACTCATTCTCTTGGTTGAGTATGTGTTTTTTGTACATTAATTCAAGCTATCACCTTTTATTTCTTTTGTTGAGTCAAAATTTTTGAGATGAGAAGTGACAAATTTGGTACCCTATTTCCAATCTTTAGTTGGTGACCTTTTTGTATAAATAGAGGCGCCTTTCACTTCAAAGGGGATGCATTCATGCTTTCTAAATTTTTGAATTTCTGAGTGTTACTCTGTTGCAATATTGAGTTGAGAATTAAGAGTTTTTAGTGTGAGATTAGTGAGATTTTAAGAGAGATTTCTTTGTGGGATTTGGTCAAGGAGGCATTTTCAAATGGTTTTGTGGAGGTTGTGCTAGGAAACCTATTATATAAATTGGATCTATCTGATTATAGGAATGCTAGTTCTCTACTTTACCTTTCTATTTTAAGTTGAAAAGATTGCTTTTCTTTTATGAGTGTTGCTTGAATTGTTTGGAAATAGGAAAAGAGATGTCTTTATGTTGTTTGAACCCATATAAGGGGATCATCTTAGCATACTACATATGTAGGTATGAATTCTTATGTGTTCTACTATAGACTATTTTAATTTGTGCTTAAATAGTTATAGTTTGATTTAAAAAAGAAGTTAAGAAAGTCTATTTCATGTTTCAGCTTGGTTACCATAGTGTAATGTTTTTAGTAAGAGAGAATAGGTTATTACTAGAGTTAGGATAATCTAGTGAATGGGATAGCCTGTACATAGAATATGTGTGGTCATTAAAAATTGAGCTAGGAAGGTGTGTGAATAGGATGACTCTCACTTGAAATAACTGAGTGTTGAATTCTTTGGCCAAAGTAGTGTAAGTTGCCACTGTTTACACTGTCAATTCATTGTGATCTAGTTAGGCATTCTAGTCCAAGATTATCATGCATGTAGGTTATGGCCACTTTATGGTAAAGTTCTAGTTTGTAGGACATAACACCAAGCTCAAGAAAGGTTTTTATTATGTGGTTATCTAACCAATCTCTTCATCGAAGGGTAGGTCCATCTTACTTGATAGGTAGCTGTGTGGGGGACCGCACTAAGTTCATGGTTAGCAGAAAAGCACTTGAGTGATGCTTCTACTTATTAGTTGGTGGCCAATATTTGAAGGGGACCATATTTATTTCATCTTGGAAGCTCATAAGAGCAATGCATGTACTTTGTACTCATTTATATGGAAGGATGTAAACATGAATGTTAAACTTGAGGTTTATTTCAATATGAAATCAATATTATGGAATGTTTTGGTAAATTACAATGAAATGCAATGGAAGTTTGGAATAGTGTTTATTTGGAATGTGCATGTAATTTATATTATGGAAAATAAAAATTTATTGCTATGTTATAGCTTCATGATTTATTCACTTGTGGGTTAAAACTTTGGAAAAATTTCATGTAGAAATTTGGGCATGTTATAGGTGGTATGAGAGATATGTTTAACTTTGGAACCTATGTGATCACTATGTTTACCCTCCAACATTAAATGAGTCTAATGTTTGGAATTCTTATGATAGGATGGTGCATCTCAGGTTAACTAAAAGGAAATCAGTGATCAGAAATGAGCACTACCTATGGGCCAAGAAGGAAAAAGAAGCCCTTGTTCATACCATAGAGGGAACCAACTATGACAACACCATTTGGCTAAGCAATATCGAGACAATCAGTCATGCCTTATCATGAATTAGCCAAGAAAAGATAAGGATGAGATATGAAGCCAACTATAATCATTTACCTCCCGTATCTCCGGCAAAATCAAACTCCTTATCACTCTCTACGAGTATGCCCTTAGAATGTAGTGTCAATCCAACTATGTTCTTTAGAGACCCTTGTGTCATACCCATGGCTGAAATTATTGTAATAGCCACAAGTGGTGAGTCTGAGGGTTATGTACCTTGAAATTATGTATCAAAAGATAAATCTGAGGGATAATATCCTTTTTGGGATAGAGAAGAGAAAATGAGAGATGATCAAAAATCTAAGGGGTATACCATATTGAGCTATATATCTGAGAGTGAATCTGAAGGATACTCTCCTCTTGACTACTCGAATAGTCATTCAATGTAAAACAAGGATATTGATATCCTTATGAATAAATGAAAATCATATTCTTATCAAAACTTGTGCATAAGTTTTTTAATAAATTATTTATATATGAAAATATGCTCTTGTATGATGATTTGGGAGCAATAAGTAAAATTTCTTAGATATAATTTCATGAAACCCTCCAGGTGTACTTCAACTTGAAAAATGGTTAGAACTTGCACTAACCTTGGGGAAATTCAAGAAGTAGAGTAGGGGGTGAGAATGTTGAAGCCAAGTTGGATCGCATTCTGGAAATGATGGACAAAACCAGAGAGCGTATAGGAGACCTTGAACAAGAAGTAAGGGAGAAAGATACAGTGGAAAAATAAATACCAAATGATGATGAGGATGTGCCTCATGAGCAAGAGGAAGAGGGAGAAAATTCTCAAGATCACACCCATGATAGTGAGGCTAATAAAACACAATCTCAATCTAAAATTGAAAGTAGTAAGAGAATATGTGCGACAACTGAATTATCTAGGGATATGAGAAAACCCCTCTCAAATTTGAAGTACCAACTAAGATGATGTTGAGGCTCGGTTGATACAAATAGAAAAATACTTTGATATTAGAAACTATTTTGAGGTCACAAAAGCTATTTGGGGAACCTTCCAACTAGCAGGAGAAGCTTCTAACTGGTGCATGAACAAAAATATGGAATTAAGACTTAGTTCTTCAAGGCTAACCTGGCGTGATTTCGTTGATTTTTTTTGAAAAAGATGGTTACCCCAAATTTTCTATGATCAAAAGCTCACTAATTTTTAGAATTTAAAGCAAGCAGACTCGTCAATGAATGAGTACTAGAAGAAATTCACCCCTCTTTTGAGGTACTTACCTATGTATCAAAAAGATGAGTGATTTCGAATTAGGAAACTCATAATGGGATTGAATAACCAAATAGGTGGTGAATTTGATCTCCACAATCCAACAACCATGGATCTAGTTTATGAGAAAGTAGTTAAATAGGATCAAAATCTTAAAGCTATATTCTCAATCTATCAAGGAAGGAATTGAAAGAATTTTGATTCCTCAAGATAATCAAACTCCAAAGAAGTTTAGTGGAGGACCGAATTCTTAGAAGCAAGGGGACCAAGGACACCAAAACAATTGGAGTGAACCTAGAAGGGATCATGGTGGAAGAGAATTTAATAACATTAACGATAGTGTTGGAGGAAATACCAGTTATATTGATAGGCCTGCAAGCAATAGAGGGCCAACAAAAGGATGTTTCACATGTGGTGGGGATCATTATGCCATTAATAGTCGGGAAACAAGCCATCAAGATTGTGATCTCAAGAAAATTATCTTCCTCCCCAATGTGGTGCTTTCCAACAAGGGATCCATGCCACTTTGGATAACTGGAAATTTGAGTTCTAGATCTCTCTAATAGAAACTCCAGGTACTTTGTTTGGTATACCTATTTCTATTCTTATTGATACTAGAGCCACAAATTTTTTTGTTTCACCTAAAGTAGCTAGTCAAATGTATAGAAAGGTTGGGTTTATGGAAAATTCTTGGGTTGTAGAATATGTAAATCAAACAAGAGCTGAGGTGAGGCAATGTCTTTTTGAGGCTAGGGTTGAACTTCCAAGTTTTTCTACAAAGATAAATTTGTACATAGCCCCCTTAGGATCCTATGATGTCATCTTAGGGATGAATTGGCTATGGAAGCATAGGGATAAAGTGGATTGCCATGCTAAGACCATAAAATGCTTAGATGACCTAGGTAATCAAGTATCTTTGCAAGGAACGGGTCTAGGGAAATAAAATTATGCCAAATATTAGTTGTACATATGTATAAGACAAAGAAGAAAGGATGTCAACTCTTCACAATCAAAATGTAAAAACTTGAGGAAAGTGAGGAAATCATTTCTCAAGAAGTTGAAGAAGGTGAAATGGTGGAATATGGAGAGATGGATATGAAAAAGTATCATATTCTTGAAAAATTTGTGGATGTCTTTCCAGATGAATTACTTGGAATGCCTCCCAAGAGAGTGTTTGATTTCACCATCGACCTTGTACCAATAGTGGAACCTATTTCCAAAGCACCCTATATGATGACCACAATGAAACTAATGGAGCTTAAGGCACGATTAGAGGAGTTGTTGGTAAAAGAGCTAATTAAACCCAGTGTTTCACCCTGGGGAGCGCTAGTAATCTTTGTAAAGAAGAAATATTGTGCACTGTGCTTATGTATTTATTATCAGGTGCTTAAAAAACCTACGATAAAGAATAAGTACCCATTACCACACATTGATGATCTTTTTGTTTAGATGTGAGGAGTGACAGTGTTTTCTAAGATTGATCTACGGTCAAGTTATCATCAACTAAGGATGAAGGATGAAGATAGTTTTAAGATTGCATTCAGGACTAGATATGATCCTTATGAGTTCATAGTCCTACCTTTTGCGCTTATGAATGCACCTTCAACATTCATGAACCTAATGTACAATGTATCTAGGGATTGCTTAGATAGATTTTTATTGGTTTTCTTAGATGATATATTAATCTATTCCAAGAATGAAGAAGAGAATTGTAGACATTTGGAAACTATCTTACAACAGTTAAGAGAGCATAAGCTTTACATAATACTTTCCAAGTGCACCTTCTTCTAGAAGAAAATTCAGTATCTTGGTCACATGATTATGGTTGATGGAATCATAGTGGATCTAGCTAGATAAAAGTGATACTTGAGTGGTCAGTGCCAAAGAATGTACCTAAGGTTAGAATTTGTATGGGTTTGGTGGGTTACTATCGAAAATTTGTTGCAAACTTTTCCAAGATAGCTTTTCCTATTAATTTTTTGTAGAGGAAAAGGAAAAAAATTTGAGTGGTTTGAAAAGTGTTAAGCAATATTTGACCTACTCAAAGAGAAGTTTACTACGACATCGATCTTAAAGGTACCCAATCCAGAGGATAACTTTACTGTCTATGGATACATCCGGTGAAGGATTAGGTGGATTCTTAATACAAGAAGGGTGAGTTATAGCTTATGAATCAAGAATTTTGAAGCCCTATGATAAAAATTATGTGTTGCATGATATGGAGTTAGCAACAATAGTCACACAATACAAATGTGGATACACTATTTAATGGGTAAACCATTTGAACTAAAGATAGATCATCGTAGTCTAAATTATTTGTTCACCCAACCCAACCTCAATGCATGACAAAGGAGATGATTGGATTTGATAACCAATTCCAACTTCAACATTAACTACATAAAGGGAAAAGAAAATCGGGTAGCTGATGCCCTAATTTGTAGGAGGCATATTGCTTCAATAGTAGAAATTAAAACCCAATTCAAGGACCAAGTGTTTCAAAAATATAAGGGCGATGAGTATTATGAGCAATTCAATAAATTACTCTCAGATATTCCATAGGACACAAGGTATGAAGGATTCCATTTTGAACCTAGTGGATTGTTAAGGTTTAAAGGAAGGATATATGTGCATAATTTTGAAGAATTAAGGAACTTGGTATGGAAAGAAGTTCGCAATGAACCATACTCTGGACATCTTGGTGTGACCAAGATGTTGGTGGATGTGAAGCCTTTATATTTTTGGAAGGGAATGAAAAGAGATGCTACTAGTTTTGTACAAAAGTGCTTAGAATGTCGAAGGGTGAAGGTGGAACATCATCACTCTGCAAGACTTTTGTATCTTGATGATGTTCTTGAAAATGTGTGGAAATTCATAAGCTTGGACTTTGTACAAGGCCTACATATGTCTAGGAACAAACATAATTCCATTATTGTTGTAGTGGATAAGCTTACCAAGGTAGCACATTTTATTCCTAGGAATTTAATTGATGGAGCTCATGTCATAGCATGGAAGCTTATTTAAGAAGTGTTTAGATTACATTGGATTCTTGAGAAGAGCATATAGGATAGGGATGCCCGAGTGACTTCTAGGTTTTGGAAAACCTTGTTTTCTTCACTTGGTACCCAGTTTAATATAAGTTTAGCATATCATCCGAAGATGGATGGTCAAACTTAAAGAGTTAACCAAGTACTTGAAGATTTAATGAGGATGTATTGCATGGATCAGCAATACAAGTGGGAAGATTACCTACCATTGGTGGAGTTTGCATCCAAAAATTCTTATCATTCTACAATCAAGATGACTCCATTCAAAGCATTGTATGGTCAAAAATGTTGAACTCCTATTTAAGTTGGGATAATCTTGAAGATAGGGTAAGACTAGGACCATATATTTTGAAAATGGAGGAACAAGTTAGAATTATTAAGCAAAGATTGGTGGAAACTAATGATAGATAGAAAAGTTATACAAATTCCAAGTGGGTACCCAAAAATTTCTTAGTAGGAGAAATGGTTTTGTTAAGGGTTAAGCCTCATAAGAGTTCTATTAAGTTTGGAAAATCATTCAAATTAACTCCATGCTACATAGGTCCTTCTGAGGTTCTTGAAGTGATTAACCCTATTGCATATCAGATTTCCTTACCACCAGCTCTTGCCTAGATGCACAATGTCTTTCATGTCTCCCCCTTTGATATCAATGGAAAAGGGAAACACCTACTTACTAAACTCTAGGAAACACCTACATACTACACTCCAAGAAACACCTGGAAGCAACATCTCTTTCTCCACTACTCGTCTCCATATAATTTTGACTACTACACACACTACACTGCTCATTCTTTACTATACTCATATTTTAGTTCTCTACCCCTTAGGGGTACCAAAAATGACACTACTACCTACTCCCCCTAAGAGGTAGCCTTAATCACCACCTAGGACCAAGAATGAGTCTCTAAATGCTTTCTTGGATAGATGCACCAACTTATGCATCTAGTTGAAAGAAGAAGGGGAAATAACCCCAAGATTCTACTAAAGATACTCAAATGTATCTTTTGGAGGAGCCTTTGTGAAAATTTCTACTATTTTATTCTTTGTAGGAACATACTCTAACTTCAATTCATTATTTGTAACTTTGTCTCTTATAAAGTGATACCAAATAGAGATATGCTTTGTCCTTGAATATGTTACTAGGTTCTTTGAAAACATTATTATCACTTGTATTATCATACTTTCGCATCTAATAATGGTCCTTATGCTACCCTTGACAAAGGATATCCAACATCCTCACCATCAACATATTCATCATGTCCTCCCTTTCAACCTCTATCATATCCAACATCCACATCCTCTTATCCTCATCATCATCAACAATCCCAATACCTCTACCTTAATCCCACATCCCAATCTTCTCATCCTAATCCAACACTCACACCTTCCTATCACAATCCCTCATCCCAATATTCCTCCTATCTTAATCCACCATCTCAATCCTCTCATCCTAATCTAGCATCCATATCCTCCTATGCCAACTCACCGTGCATGTCTTCCTATGGTGGTCCACCACATCAATCTTCCCATCCTAATCCAACATCCACACCTTCCTATCATAATCCCCCATCCCAATATCCTTACATTAATTCCACATCTCCCCATTCTAATCCTTCATCTACATCTTCCTACTATCACCCACCATCCCAATCTCCCCAACCTAATCCAACATCTACATTCCCCTATCTTCATTCATCATACACATCCTCCCACATCACTCCCCCTTTCACCACATTATATCTTAATCCTCCATCTAAACATAACCCACCTCCAACCACTCCTAGTCCTCCATCAAGTCCCATCCACTCATCTAATCCTCCAATCCCTAACCCTATTCCTTCATCTCATCCTAGTCCTCCATCTAGTCCCATCCACTCATCTAATCATAATCCTCCATCTCCTCCTAGTTCTACATCTAATCCTCATCCACCCATCCAGTCATCTAACCCACCAATCCATAACTATAATCCTCCAATCCCTAATCCTAATCCTCCATCTCCTTCTAGTCCATCTAATCCCATCCCCATGTCTAATCCTAATCCTAATCCACCAATTCCTAATCCTCATCCTCCATCTCCTCCTAGTCCTATATCCAATCCCATCCCTTCATCTAATCATAATCCTCCATCTCCTCCAACCACTCCTAGTTCTCCATCTAGTCCCATCCACTCATCTAATCATAATCCTCCATCTCCTCCTAGTCCTACATCCAATCCCATCCACTCATCTAATCATAATCCTCCATCTCCTCCTAGTCCTCCATCCATTCTCATCCCTTCATCTAATCCTAATCCTCCATCTCCTCCTAGTACTCCATCCAATCACATCCCCACGTCTAATCCTAATCCACCAATCCCTAATCCTAATCCTCCATCCATCCCTGATCCTCCATCCATTCCCATCACTCTACCTAATCCTACATCTCTTCCAAATATTGCCCAAGGACTCATGACAGAAGAGACACCATGCCATCCCACTCTATCATGCACTGTCACTAATGATGAGGCCCTCCTCCATCCTACACCATGCCCTCCCACTCTATCATGTACTGTCACTAGTGATGAGGTCCTCCTCCATCCTATACCTATCCCTCCCATCACCATTCCTAACATTGTCCAAACGGCTGAGCCAGTCAAACCCATTGAATCCATTGAATCCCCATCTTCTCCTACTAGATACACCCAATCCATTGAAAACATCCAATCCCCTCCTCCAGTTCCTAATATTCACAAACTTCAATCCAATGAACTTCATGAATCCTCCATCCTCCTATCTCCCCCAATTTAGGAGTCCCTCCAACACTCTTCCATCATCATACATCCCCCACAAGATGAGTCATGCCAAGAGATTGATCCAAAGCATACACGCATATCCCCTCCTCCAAATCAAGATCCTACCATCCCATCCACTACATCCAATGATCATAATCCCCATCCATCCCATCTCATGATTCTTATCCTCAACCAAGTCATGCTCCTATCCTCCCATCCACCCCATCTCAATATCACACTAGCTCATCCACTCCATCCCTTGATCCCCTTTGCATTCAAGATCCAATCACTCCATCTCATGTGCCCTTATCATCCACTACCTTAAATCCAGATCCCATCACACTCCCCAATTCCTCTCCCGATCCCTTATCACTCATTCCTCCTGATGCGGATATCCTTTCATCTCCATCGCATGATCCTTCATCACCAATCCCAACACCACTTTTGTACCACCTTGGTCACATTACACTTATCTGTGGTGGCCTTCTTACAGAAGAAAAACAAAGTATAGGCACCACCTTTCCTCCTCCACCTGCTAACACACTCGCATCATGCCTCCAAAAGAATAAGAATTCTACCATAGATCACATGCTCAAAAACATGAGCTATCAAGGAAAAGGTTTAGGCCTTCATGAGCAAGGAATGTTAGATCCCATTCAAGTCAAAGAAAATCCAGGCACACATGGTCTTGGATATATCTCCCAAAACCCACACTCTAAAGATGTTGGTACAACCTTTGTACATCCTAAACGATCCTCTTCTAAAGGCACAAGAGGTCCTTTCCATCGTTCTACCAAGTCATTTGCCGCCATCCCCCCTCCTCCATCATATTACCTCAAAACAACCATCCATCTTCCTCCCTCATCCTCTAAATCCATTTTGGGTCCTTATGTCCCTCTATCCATCATTTCTCATCCTCCATCTACTATGGGTTCTTATATCCCTCCATCAAACCCCACACATCCTCCATATACACAGTCTATTTTGGGTCCTTATATCCCAAAATCACCCCCTCCATCTTATCCTATTCATCCTTTCATTCATCCACCTCCTCTCCCTCGTACACAGCATAAAAATCCTACCTTCATAACTCCTAATCAGGATCAACAAAGGCACATACCTACACATTCTCCATCTACACGTAATCCCTATAACCCTACCTCCATCACTCCACATCATCCATCTCCTCACATCTATCCCCTTGCTACTAAAATCACTTTGGATGCCAAAGCAAAAATGTATAAATCCAAATGTCCACATGAATCTAAAGATCCTCATGTCGCCTTCAAAAGATATGTTGCAGAAAAGAAAAATCAAGTCCAAAATACAAATCACTCCAAAAGGCCACAAAGGCCCACCAAAGAAAAAATAAAAACCATGTGGATCCCAAAGAAAAAAGGTGCAATACCTTCACATGAAAAATCCATGATGACATCCAAATTTTCTATGCCCAAAGCTAATAATTCACATCCTCCATCTCCTAAATCTGTTTTGGGTCCTTATGTCCCAAACTTCACTGTCCCAATGCCTCTATTATCACCACATTCTCCAACCAACAACCCTCCTCTCTTTTCACATCCACCACATGTGCCAATGTTGGTTCTGAACACCTTCCCCTATCACACATCCACTCCATCATTCCATCCATACACTATTCAACACCCCATCCACTATCTCCCCTATCTTCCCCATCCAACCCTTTTGATTCATCCTCTTGCATAATTCATTTCTTCTACTAAGGTTGTACCAACATCCGATGGTCACTTTACACATGGTCTCTTATTACCTCATATGGAACTTGATGCTTGAGTCCTTCATATCCATCTATCCTCTAAAATCCGCAAATCCATATCTCTATATTTATCCATCTTCATCCACATCCTAGTCCGAAAAATACAAAAAAAATCAAAAAAAGGAAAGAAAAGAAAAAGAAAAACAGTCAAGAGAATCAAGAGAAATTCATTCGTCCAATGGTGAAAACTTGGAAAACAAGCACCTTGGATAGGTACCCTAATGAAAACCTGGCAAACAGGCGTCATGCGTAAATCTCCCATATAGTCTCCTTCTACGATTGGGGGCAATACCCGCTTACACATTCCTTTCCTCCATCTCCTACATCTACCTATCTTCCACATCTTACCCACCATCTTTCACATCCTATCCAGTCCCTCCATCTTCCTTGTGATCTTGATAAAGATAGGGGAAAACCTATATACATGCATTGGACATCTCTTGGCATATATTCCCCTCATCCATACACTATCATATTCCTTCCAAACATCTTGCTATCCCTCTTTCCTTGTCATGCATGACACATCTAGAGTGGGGGCATCTCGTTATTTGCAATGAATTCCTTGGAGACATCATCCATCCATCCCTCCAAGTAATCATTTCCATCTCTCCATCTTGCCCATCCTTACCTCTCCATCCATTTATCCATCTAGTCATCCCTTCCATCTACCAAATCCTTATCTTCCTATACTCCCATCCTACTACAATCCATATCCATTCGCTCCTTTATTTCCCCATCCTTCTATCTTCCTTCCCTCTTGCCTCGTTACACATGACACATCTAGAGTGAGGGCATCTCCTTCTTTGTGTCTTAGTCCTTGAGACATCGTACACCCATTCCTCAGGGAATCCTCTCCATCTCCCCATCCTACCCATCCTTTCCCCCCCATCCATTTATTCATACAATAATCCATGTCATATTTCCAAATCCTTATTCTTTTATCCATCTATCGTAGCATCTTTCTATCTCCCCCTCTTTACCAATCCATCCATTTTTCTTCCATCTCCTAATCCCTTGTCATTGGTATCTAACTATAGGCTACCTCCATGCAATCCAATTCCATACTATCTCACTATCACCATTCCTCTCTATTTCTCACATCTTTCCAATCTTCATCACTCATCTACCCACTTATTCTAGCATCTTCTTATACATCCATCCATTTCCCTCTATTATCGCTTGTCATTGGTATCTAGCTATAAGCTACCCTCATGCAATCTATGCCATGCTATCTCACTATCATCACTCCTATCTATTTCCTACATCTTTCCAATATCTTATCACTCTTCATCATTCATCTATACATCCTATCATCATCCCAATTCATCTCCTAATAATCTAGATCCCTATCCCAACCCTGAGCTTCGCATAACCCACATCCAACATATCGACCATCCCATCCGCACGACTTATCCTGGCTCATCATATCCGCTCCATCCTTTTATC
>CM021103.1:254245550-254260989 GCA_007115665.2 Sequoiadendron giganteum
ATATACACACACACATATATAATAACATTTAATGTTCTTAATATATATGTATATTATATATACTATATATATTATAAATATTGATAGTGTTGTTTATATATTATAAATACTAACAGTGTTGTTTATATATTATAAATACTAACAGTGTTGTTTATATATTAAAGCGCATGGAATGTATGGAACATCTTTCATATATGTTATATGTAAAGCACATAAAACTATAGGAAATTTTTAATGTTTAAACATGTGCAAATAAATATTGCAACTCAATATTATGTGCAGAAATATAAAGCCAAGTAATATGTGGTACAATAAAATATGGACAAAGTCAATATTTTGAGGTGATGCTATCTGAAACGCATAAATAACTTGAATTAGTCTTGAAGCTAAAAGGCAGACCAAAGGAATAGAAAACATGGTGATTTGGTGGCACCAAATTGAGAAAAGCATGAACCAAGTAGAAGTCTAAACTTGCAATACAAATCACAAATTATGAAGCAATGAGAAATATATGAGTTGGTCAAATAAGGAGTTGGCCAAATGAGCCAACCTATAGGAGACATACACCTTTCATTTCTACTTATCATTATTGTTGTCCAGTTGAATGGGGTGACTCATTCTCTTGGTTGAGTATGTGTTTTTTGTACATTAATTCAAGCTATCACCTTTTATTTCTTTTGTTGAGTCAAAATTTTTGAGATGAGAAGTGACAAATTTGGTACCCTATTTCCAATCTTTAGTTGGTGACCTTTTTGTATAAATAGAGGCGCCTTTCACTTCAAAGGGGATGCATTCATGCTTTCTAAATTTTTGAATTTCTGAGTGTTACTCTGTTGCAATATTGAGTTGAGAATTAAGAGTTTTTAGTGTGAGATTAGTGAGAT
This sequence comes from Sequoiadendron giganteum, assembly GCA_007115665.2. NCBI lineage: Eukaryota > Viridiplantae > Streptophyta > Pinopsida > Cupressales > Cupressaceae > Sequoiadendron > Sequoiadendron giganteum. Next base: position 254,246,435 of record CM021103.1, read on the forward strand.
TTTAAGAGAGATTTCTTTGTGGGATTTGGTCAAGGAGGCATTTTCAAATGGTTTTGTGGAGGTTGTGCTAGGAAACCTATTATATAAATTGGATCTATCTGATTATAGGAATGCTAGTTCTCTACTTTACCTTTCTATTTTAAGTTGAAAAGATTGCTTTTCTTTTATGAGTGTTGCTTGAATTGTTTGGAAATAGGAAAAGAGATGTCTTTATGTTGTTTGAACCCATATAAGGGGATCATCTTAGCATACTACATATGTAGGTATGAATTCTTATGTGTTCTACTATAGACTATTTTAATTTGTGCTTAAATAGTTATAGTTTGATTTAAAAAAGAAGTTAAGAAAGTCTATTTCATGTTTCAGCTTGGTTACCATAGTGTAATGTTTTTAGTAAGAGAGAATAGGTTATTACTAGAGTTAGGATAATCTAGTGAATGGGATAGCCTGTACATAGAATATGTGTGGTCATTAAAAATTGAGCTAGGAAGGTGTGTGAATAGGATGACTCTCACTTGAAATAACTGAGTGTTGAATTCTTTGGCCAAAGTAGTGTAAGTTGCCACTGTTTACACTGTCAATTCATTGTGATCTAGTTAGGCATTCTAGTCCAAGATTATCATGCATGTAGGTTATGGCCACTTTATGGTAAAGTTCTAGTTTGTAGGACATAACACCAAGCTCAAGAAAGGTTTTTATTATGTGGTTATCTAACCAATCTCTTCATCGAAGGGTAGGTCCATCTTACTTGATAGGTAGCTGTGTGGGGGACCGCACTAAGTTCATGGTTAGCAGAAAAGCACTTGAGTGATGCTTCTACTTATTAGTTGGTGGCCAATATTTGAAGGGGACCATATTTATTTCATCTTGGAAGCTCATAAGAGCAATGCATGTACTTTGTACTCATTTATATGGAAGGATGTAAACATGAATGTTAAACTTGAGGTTTATTTCAATATGAAATCAATATTATGGAATGTTTTGGTAAATTACAATGAAATGCAATGGAAGTTTGGAATAGTGTTTATTTGGAATGTGCATGTAATTTATATTATGGAAAATAAAAATTTATTGCTATGTTATAGCTTCATGATTTATTCACTTGTGGGTTAAAACTTTGGAAAAATTTCATGTAGAAATTTGGGCATGTTATAGGTGGTATGAGAGATATGTTTAACTTTGGAACCTATGTGATCACTATGTTTACCCTCCAACATTAAATGAGTCTAATGTTTGGAATTCTTATGATAGGATGGTGCATCTCAGGTTAACTAAAAGGAAATCAGTGATCAGAAATGAGCACTACCTATGGGCCAAGAAGGAAAAAGAAGCCCTTGTTCATACCATAGAGGGAACCAACTATGACAACACCATTTGGCTAAGCAATATCGAGACAATCAGTCATGCCTTATCATGAATTAGCCAAGAAAAGATAAGGATGAGATATGAAGCCAACTATAATCATTTACCTCCCGTATCTCCGGCAAAATCAAACTCCTTATCACTCTCTACGAGTATGCCCTTAGAATGTAGTGTCAATCCAACTATGTTCTTTAGAGACCCTTGTGTCATACCCATGGCTGAAATTATTGTAATAGCCACAAGTGGTGAGTCTGAGGGTTATGTACCTTGAAATTATGTATCAAAAGATAAATCTGAGGGATAATATCCTTTTTGGGATAGAGAAGAGAAAATGAGAGATGATCAAAAATCTAAGGGGTATACCATATTGAGCTATATATCTGAGAGTGAATCTGAAGGATACTCTCCTCTTGACTACTCGAATAGTCATTCAATGTAAAACAAGGATATTGATATCCTTATGAATAAATGAAAATCATATTCTTATCAAAACTTGTGCATAAGTTTTTTAATAAATTATTTATATATGAAAATATGCTCTTGTATGATGATTTGGGAGCAATAAGTAAAATTTCTTAGATATAATTTCATGAAACCCTCCAGGTGTACTTCAACTTGAAAAATGGTTAGAACTTGCACTAACCTTGGGGAAATTCAAGAAGTAGAGTAGGGGGTGAGAATGTTGAAGCCAAGTTGGATCGCATTCTGGAAATGATGGACAAAACCAGAGAGCGTATAGGAGACCTTGAACAAGAAGTAAGGGAGAAAGATACAGTGGAAAAATAAATACCAAATGATGATGAGGATGTGCCTCATGAGCAAGAGGAAGAGGGAGAAAATTCTCAAGATCACACCCATGATAGTGAGGCTAATAAAACACAATCTCAATCTAAAATTGAAAGTAGTAAGAGAATATGTGCGACAACTGAATTATCTAGGGATATGAGAAAACCCCTCTCAAATTTGAAGTACCAACTAAGATGATGTTGAGGCTCGGTTGATACAAATAGAAAAATACTTTGATATTAGAAACTATTTTGAGGTCACAAAAGCTATTTGGGGAACCTTCCAACTAGCAGGAGAAGCTTCTAACTGGTGCATGAACAAAAATATGGAATTAAGACTTAGTTCTTCAAGGCTAACCTGGCGTGATTTCGTTGATTTTTTTTGAAAAAGATGGTTACCCCAAATTTTCTATGATCAAAAGCTCACTAATTTTTAGAATTTAAAGCAAGCAGACTCGTCAATGAATGAGTACTAGAAGAAATTCACCCCTCTTTTGAGGTACTTACCTATGTATCAAAAAGATGAGTGATTTCGAATTAGGAAACTCATAATGGGATTGAATAACCAAATAGGTGGTGAATTTGATCTCCACAATCCAACAACCATGGATCTAGTTTATGAGAAAGTAGTTAAATAGGATCAAAATCTTAAAGCTATATTCTCAATCTATCAAGGAAGGAATTGAAAGAATTTTGATTCCTCAAGATAATCAAACTCCAAAGAAGTTTAGTGGAGGACCGAATTCTTAGAAGCAAGGGGACCAAGGACACCAAAACAATTGGAGTGAACCTAGAAGGGATCATGGTGGAAGAGAATTTAATAACATTAACGATAGTGTTGGAGGAAATACCAGTTATATTGATAGGCCTGCAAGCAATAGAGGGCCAACAAAAGGATGTTTCACATGTGGTGGGGATCATTATGCCATTAATAGTCGGGAAACAAGCCATCAAGATTGTGATCTCAAGAAAATTATCTTCCTCCCCAATGTGGTGCTTTCCAACAAGGGATCCATGCCACTTTGGATAACTGGAAATTTGAGTTCTAGATCTCTCTAATAGAAACTCCAGGTACTTTGTTTGGTATACCTATTTCTATTCTTATTGATACTAGAGCCACAAATTTTTTTGTTTCACCTAAAGTAGCTAGTCAAATGTATAGAAAGGTTGGGTTTATGGAAAATTCTTGGGTTGTAGAATATGTAAATCAAACAAGAGCTGAGGTGAGGCAATGTCTTTTTGAGGCTAGGGTTGAACTTCCAAGTTTTTCTACAAAGATAAATTTGTACATAGCCCCCTTAGGATCCTATGATGTCATCTTAGGGATGAATTGGCTATGGAAGCATAGGGATAAAGTGGATTGCCATGCTAAGACCATAAAATGCTTAGATGACCTAGGTAATCAAGTATCTTTGCAAGGAACGGGTCTAGGGAAATAAAATTATGCCAAATATTAGTTGTACATATGTATAAGACAAAGAAGAAAGGATGTCAACTCTTCACAATCAAAATGTAAAAACTTGAGGAAAGTGAGGAAATCATTTCTCAAGAAGTTGAAGAAGGTGAAATGGTGGAATATGGAGAGATGGATATGAAAAAGTATCATATTCTTGAAAAATTTGTGGATGTCTTTCCAGATGAATTACTTGGAATGCCTCCCAAGAGAGTGTTTGATTTCACCATCGACCTTGTACCAATAGTGGAACCTATTTCCAAAGCACCCTATATGATGACCACAATGAAACTAATGGAGCTTAAGGCACGATTAGAGGAGTTGTTGGTAAAAGAGCTAATTAAACCCAGTGTTTCACCCTGGGGAGCGCTAGTAATCTTTGTAAAGAAGAAATATTGTGCACTGTGCTTATGTATTTATTATCAGGTGCTTAAAAAACCTACGATAAAGAATAAGTACCCATTACCACACATTGATGATCTTTTTGTTTAGATGTGAGGAGTGACAGTGTTTTCTAAGATTGATCTACGGTCAAGTTATCATCAACTAAGGATGAAGGATGAAGATAGTTTTAAGATTGCATTCAGGACTAGATATGATCCTTATGAGTTCATAGTCCTACCTTTTGCGCTTATGAATGCACCTTCAACATTCATGAACCTAATGTACAATGTATCTAGGGATTGCTTAGATAGATTTTTATTGGTTTTCTTAGATGATATATTAATCTATTCCAAGAATGAAGAAGAGAATTGTAGACATTTGGAAACTATCTTACAACAGTTAAGAGAGCATAAGCTTTACATAATACTTTCCAAGTGCACCTTCTTCTAGAAGAAAATTCAGTATCTTGGTCACATGATTATGGTTGATGGAATCATAGTGGATCTAGCTAGATAAAAGTGATACTTGAGTGGTCAGTGCCAAAGAATGTACCTAAGGTTAGAATTTGTATGGGTTTGGTGGGTTACTATCGAAAATTTGTTGCAAACTTTTCCAAGATAGCTTTTCCTATTAATTTTTTGTAGAGGAAAAGGAAAAAAATTTGAGTGGTTTGAAAAGTGTTAAGCAATATTTGACCTACTCAAAGAGAAGTTTACTACGACATCGATCTTAAAGGTACCCAATCCAGAGGATAACTTTACTGTCTATGGATACATCCGGTGAAGGATTAGGTGGATTCTTAATACAAGAAGGGTGAGTTATAGCTTATGAATCAAGAATTTTGAAGCCCTATGATAAAAATTATGTGTTGCATGATATGGAGTTAGCAACAATAGTCACACAATACAAATGTGGATACACTATTTAATGGGTAAACCATTTGAACTAAAGATAGATCATCGTAGTCTAAATTATTTGTTCACCCAACCCAACCTCAATGCATGACAAAGGAGATGATTGGATTTGATAACCAATTCCAACTTCAACATTAACTACATAAAGGGAAAAGAAAATCGGGTAGCTGATGCCCTAATTTGTAGGAGGCATATTGCTTCAATAGTAGAAATTAAAACCCAATTCAAGGACCAAGTGTTTCAAAAATATAAGGGCGATGAGTATTATGAGCAATTCAATAAATTACTCTCAGATATTCCATAGGACACAAGGTATGAAGGATTCCATTTTGAACCTAGTGGATTGTTAAGGTTTAAAGGAAGGATATATGTGCATAATTTTGAAGAATTAAGGAACTTGGTATGGAAAGAAGTTCGCAATGAACCATACTCTGGACATCTTGGTGTGACCAAGATGTTGGTGGATGTGAAGCCTTTATATTTTTGGAAGGGAATGAAAAGAGATGCTACTAGTTTTGTACAAAAGTGCTTAGAATGTCGAAGGGTGAAGGTGGAACATCATCACTCTGCAAGACTTTTGTATCTTGATGATGTTCTTGAAAATGTGTGGAAATTCATAAGCTTGGACTTTGTACAAGGCCTACATATGTCTAGGAACAAACATAATTCCATTATTGTTGTAGTGGATAAGCTTACCAAGGTAGCACATTTTATTCCTAGGAATTTAATTGATGGAGCTCATGTCATAGCATGGAAGCTTATTTAAGAAGTGTTTAGATTACATTGGATTCTTGAGAAGAGCATATAGGATAGGGATGCCCGAGTGACTTCTAGGTTTTGGAAAACCTTGTTTTCTTCACTTGGTACCCAGTTTAATATAAGTTTAGCATATCATCCGAAGATGGATGGTCAAACTTAAAGAGTTAACCAAGTACTTGAAGATTTAATGAGGATGTATTGCATGGATCAGCAATACAAGTGGGAAGATTACCTACCATTGGTGGAGTTTGCATCCAAAAATTCTTATCATTCTACAATCAAGATGACTCCATTCAAAGCATTGTATGGTCAAAAATGTTGAACTCCTATTTAAGTTGGGATAATCTTGAAGATAGGGTAAGACTAGGACCATATATTTTGAAAATGGAGGAACAAGTTAGAATTATTAAGCAAAGATTGGTGGAAACTAATGATAGATAGAAAAGTTATACAAATTCCAAGTGGGTACCCAAAAATTTCTTAGTAGGAGAAATGGTTTTGTTAAGGGTTAAGCCTCATAAGAGTTCTATTAAGTTTGGAAAATCATTCAAATTAACTCCATGCTACATAGGTCCTTCTGAGGTTCTTGAAGTGATTAACCCTATTGCATATCAGATTTCCTTACCACCAGCTCTTGCCTAGATGCACAATGTCTTTCATGTCTCCCCCTTTGATATCAATGGAAAAGGGAAACACCTACTTACTAAACTCTAGGAAACACCTACATACTACACTCCAAGAAACACCTGGAAGCAACATCTCTTTCTCCACTACTCGTCTCCATATAATTTTGACTACTACACACACTACACTGCTCATTCTTTACTATACTCATATTTTAGTTCTCTACCCCTTAGGGGTACCAAAAATGACACTACTACCTACTCCCCCTAAGAGGTAGCCTTAATCACCAATCTAGGACCAAGAATGTATCTCGAAATGCTTCTTGGATAGATGCGCCAACTTATGCATCTAGTTAAAAGGAGGGGTAATAACCCCTAACTTTTGTCAAAGATACTCAAAAGTATCTTTAGAAAAATCCTTTTATAAAAATATTTGCAACTTGATCCTTTGTAGGCACATATTCCAACTTCACCTCATTCTTTATAAATTTCTCCCTTAGAAAGTGATACTGGATAGAGATATGCTTTGTTCTTGAATATGTTACTAGGTTCTTTGAAACATTGATATCACTTGTATTATCACACAAAGATAGAAATAGGTTCATCATATGATACTTTGATATCCTTCAATGTTTGCTTCATCCACAACACTTGTGTACAGCATGATGTTGTTGCAATATATTCTACCTTTGCAATAGATAATGACATTGAATCATGTTTCTTACTCAACCAAGAAACCAATTTGCTTCCAAGAAAGAAAGCACCTCCACTTGTACTTCTATCATTTGTACAACCTACCCAATCTGGATTTGTATATGTACTCAAAGAGAAATCAGTATCCCTAGGATACCATAAACCAAAATCTAGAGTACCCTTCAAGTATCTAAATATCCTCTTTGCCGCTGTCACATGTGATTCTCCGAGGTCTTTTTGAAATCCTGACACAAGAAATACTGCAAGCATGATAGCTAGTCTCATAGCAGTTAGGTATAGAATTCCACCAATCATTGATCGGTACTTACTTTGATCAGCCTTAGGAGATTCATCATTATTTCTCAACCTATAACCAGTAACCATAGGGGTACACACTATTTTAGAATCTTCCATTCCAAACTTCTTCAATATTTCCTTGACATACTTTAACTATGAAATGAAAATACCTTTTTCTAATTGACTGATTTGTAATCCAAGGAAGAAATTCATCTCCCCACACATTGACATCTCAAACTCATTTTGCATCTCATCTGCAAACTTCTTGCACATGCCTTCGTTTCCTCCAAATATTATGTCATCAACATACACTACCACAATCAGGATGTGTTCTCCCTCAACCTTGAAGTAAAGTTTGATAATAACCCATTCTAAATTATTACTTAAGTAATAAATTTGTAATGACATATGAATATATTCACATTAAAAAGACATAACTAAGAATCTATAGTCGATCATAGCAACACATGTCTAATTAAAATGTACCACTTTTACATCAAGGTTATATCAGGATATACATCAAGTTTACATCATAGACTAAATAGTCATGTATACATCTAAGGATCCTCTTGACCCTTGCCTCCACTGGTGGATGTGAACATGGTTGAAGCACTTTACTGCCCAACTACGAAGCTTACGCTTCCTCAGAATTCTTCCAACTTAAAGAATAACCAACCCTGCACAGAAATTTTAGCAAGAGAACAATCTACAAGGTGGAATCTGGTGCATTCCCATACATTAACATGCATTTCTATCTACAAGATAGAAAAGAGAATGCAAGATCTATGTTAGGAATGGCAGAGAGTATCATCACCTAGTTCATACATGCATAATGAATATAATTGCTTGGCGAAATATAAAAATATTCTTGCAACAACAAATAATAGGTTTTGTTAAAGAAAACCTATACTCTTTGAACTCCATCTCAGCACTCGTCCCAGAAAGTAAATTTCAACATCAGGTTATCTCATAACAACTAACTACCCTCTAGCAGCATCTCCCCCTAGGTACTCTAGTCTACTAGGATTTGTTGTTCTATACAATTTATAATTAAGAAATAAATCTAATGTCGACTGATCAAACATTATCCATTCCATTTAAAGCACATGTCACAACATTACTTCATCGTAGCTAAGTATTCAAGTAAGAATAAAGAAATAAAATAGGAAACAAAAGAAGGTATGTCACAAGTATGTGTATGTACGTAGATGAAGGTTTGCATGCATACACATATATGTGCCTACTTAAGTTATGAATTTGTGCATAAATTCTGAATTTAAAACCAATAGATCATATTTCTATCATTCAACTAATATTCTCAGAATGTCATGTATTCTATCGGTTTACAAGAAGTAAGAGTATTAAGAACAAGTTTGATTGAACAGTTTCCCACATACTATTATGTCATCCATATCAACCATGCTATGATAACAATTGTTCTATTGTAATAAATCATTTACTATTAACAGAGTGATGTGTTCTACAACTAAACAATCACAGTTTATAACAAACGACGTTGTTTACAAATGACCACATACTACTTGTAATAGAATGATGTTGTTTCCAACTAAATAGTTACAGAACAATTTTTTTCTAGCTAAATAGTTACAAAATAATGTTGTTTCCAACTAAACAGTTATAGAACGATGTTGTTTCTAGCTAAACATTTATAAAATAAATTTGTTTCAACCTAAACAGTTACAGATTTATGTCATTTCATATTAAACATTCAATGTTTATAACATAACAATATTATTTTCAGCTAAATAATTACAGAACCATGTTGTTTCAAGTAAAACATTCATAGTTCATAAAAATGATGTCAATCATAGCAAAAAATTCACTATTTACAATAGTACAATGTTGTTTACAACTAAAAATTTGTAGTTTATAAAAAAAACGAGGTTGTTACAGTAGAAAAATCTCTATTTACTCTATTACAATGTTGTTTACAGCTAAACAATTACAAAATATCGACAAAACGATGTAGTTTGCAATATTTTATAGTTACAGCTCCAAGCTTTCCATTGTTTCGTTAATCCAAGATTAATCATTCTAAACAGTTGGATATAAAATTCCATGTAAAAGATAACCCAATGAAGTTGCTATTACTTTGAAAGGCATGCTAAATGTTCATCATCAAGGATAGAATGTTCAGAATCAAGAAATAATATTATACATATGTTGTTCTAAGAATGACCCACAGTCGTTGATTCTGGCTTAATTATTATGGTTGAGGTCATTGCCATAATACCTACCCTTAGTTAAAAGGTAATCATTCTAAGAACGATTAGGATTCGTTCATGATGAGTGAATATTTATGCTACTACACATGCAACAAAACAAAGGAATGAATTCATCATTCAGCCTTCACCCTTTATGGACTAGGCAACATGGAAGCATCTGGTCTCTACGACAAAAAAGAGTTTATACAATCTGCAAGAAATAAGAGAAACCCATATTGTAGTGATGGGAGTCATAAGCCTATCATCACTCTTGGTGATGAGACAAACAAGAGCATTAGGGATGCCCTTTGATGCCAAGATTGAAAGGGATGGCTTCGCACTATATGGCAACCATTGGATGGATAACAATAATAATCAAAATATAATGTATATCAAATTCTCTCAATGGTAAATTCAACCTACCCTTAAGAGGGTGGCGACAATTTATAACACACAGTGCTCCATTCACAGGCCTATCAAGATTTCTCAATAGCCATGTGTAGAGATTTCTAATCAGAAAACATGCATCCTATGCACAACACCCATGACATTAAGTCTTACATGGAATTTTATAGTCGACCATCCAAGCCATGGGAAATACATGCACTTGCAAATCCGGGCATGGAAACAATAGAGCCATGCTTATACTCAAAAAATATACAACTCGTATAAAATGTATAGGAATTTTAATGATAAAGATTCATTCAAAACAATGTAATCGACATGATAGCAATTCAGTCTAGCGTAGAAAATAGAAATACTATAAAATGAAATAAAAAGAAACATTTTTAATGAAAAGAACACCAAGTACCTTTGTAATCGATGATTTCCTTCAGATTTTTCCCACTATGCTTGGTCGAACAACCCGTTCAGTGTGAGATGGTGTCGATGATATATTCCAAAATAGCAACTTTCTTCACTTTTGTTGCCCCCCACTAAGGGTTTTTTTTCGAATGATACTCGGTATTGATTATTTTCCGCCCCACTCTCATAATTTGAATTCTACCTTAATGTCGCTAGAAAACCACCACTAGTAGAATTTGGCAAATAAATGACTAGGTGACTAAGACTTTTAGTCACAACAACTAAAAATGACTAATTTCTACTACTTTTTTGTAACTTAGCTATAAATGATTAAATAAATAACCAATTTGTTCATTGACTAAAAATTATTTAGTCACACAAATAAAAATGACTAAATATTTATTCATTTATTTAGTCACAATTCATTTGAATAAATCATTTAAGGAATCAAGAATATAGCCTACCAAAATACTCTAAAACTCTAATAAACATACTCTAAAACTTTCGTCAAAATCTTATTTTTAGGTGTAGCTCGCTAAAATGGAGTTTTAATTTTAATAAAAATACTCTAAAACCTTTGTCTCGAAACCTTATTTTTAGGCATAGCCCGCTAAAATGGAGAAGTGTTTCAGTAAAGAATGACATAGAATGGTAATGAGATGTGTGTGACATGAGGCATAGGATTTATTGTTGCTTATCCCATTCCTTCTCTACTCAACAAGGGTTACATTGTTCATGCTACTACTTGTAATACAAGTATTTAATTGACATATATTTGCATAATCTCAAATTCCTTCAGATTCTTTTGAAGTATCAATGCATCCTATATAGGGTTTAGAATGATTTCTTTTAATTTTAAAAAATAGATAAATTATGTATTTTCCTATGATTAGATAATGTGGAGGTCTCCTAAATCTACCCCAACACACTATCCTCTTTGGCACTGTATTTATTACTCTAGTTGCTAGGGTTTTGCATGTGACATCTTTAATATCTTCATAACAGTGGCTTTTAAATAGATCTCAGTCTTTGATTTAATATTTATCATGGTAACCCTTGAGTTCCATAATCCACCTTCAATCTCTTCTAAGAATGTTGTCTTAAGCTAGAATACATAGTATACATATAAAGCAAGTCCTTCATACCTTCCATTGTTCCAAACCACCACTCACTGCCTTGCTTAAAAATTTGCCTCCATAAGCACAATAGCATGTTTTAAAATCATGGTTATCAGTGATTAACTATTAAGGTCACTAGTTTCATCAAGATACAATGATATTTTTGTCTTCAAAATCAAGGTATCATGCAAGATAACATTGTGAATTTGTTTGTTGTGTACGATTTGATTTTCTTGCATATTTACTACTTTTCTAATTGCCTTTAAGACTAGATATTGCACCCTCAGCTACAATCTCAAACAACTCACTCACTATCACTTGAAGATTCCTTTCATGAGCATCTTTCTATAAAATCAAACTATGCTCTATAGACAACCTACTTACTTACTACAAGGGACTCATTGTTTCATGGTATTATGGGTCTTAAGATCCTTCAACCTTATTATCACTACTTCACAGTCCACAAGGTATTATTCACTATTCTCCCATCTTTGATGAGTCTCAAAACACTACTCAAAAATGAAATACACTACCTCCATTATACAAGGGCTAAGAAGATAAATTGAACCTGTGATTACCATCGTTACTTCATTTGGATAGTCATTCCCTGATTGCATTTGCCTTGTCTAACACTGCCAATAGCATTTGAAAAACCCTTAAGGTCAACAAGGGGGTAAGGAAACTCACTATTAAAATCTCCACTTTATTATGCAAGGTTTGATCTTTATTATCTTGTCACTACTCAACCTATTTTTGACTGCCACACCTCAAGTGATTCTTCTTACCATAGATTGCATTTACAAATGTCACTGAGCTACATAATGTGCTTGTTATTGGCTACAAACTTTATATTGCAAGATTTTGTTATTGGCAACAATATCTTTTTGGTATTGCAACCTCACTAATCTGCTAGAGTTATGGTTTATGTGTCTACAGAGTCCTAGGTTTTGTACCCTAGTCATGCTCTTACCAATGCTTCTATTGGTATTAAAAAACAACCTTAAATCTTGGGTCCAAAAATTAGTTGTCTTGATAGGGTTGTGGTATGATCTTGGATTGTATCCTAGAGTGTGTGGGAAGCTTGTGTTTGATCATTAAGGTATGTAAATCTGATTAGGTAAATTTATCCTATATAGCATGGGTCTTGCTTTAATACTTTCCATAATGGTTATTAGTATATCACATTATTATAGTTTGTGGTATCCCAATATTGCATTCAAGTATGTAACAAACTTGGTTTGTAGTTTAAGTGTTACACTTTTCAAGTAACATTCATAAGGTTTAGAAAATCTTGATCACTCTCTAGAATAGCCCATTAAACATGGGTTGTGGTTGAATGCACTACATAATTGATATAACACAACCAATCTACATATCAACCAGAGTTATAGGTTCTTTATTGCAGCAAGACATAATCGCTCTTGGATCATGCTATCATTACATCGTAACCTATTAAACTTCAGTCAACCTGAATGCACCCAATGATGATTGACACCTAATCATGATGACAATGATTTGTACATGAATTGTGCTCATATGAGTTCCTCTATTTCTATCACAACATAGCCACATTAAACTTAGGTCACACATGAATGCATCATGTATTTATTATAGCACAACTGTGCCACATGATCAATAGAGTTATGGATCACATAATTACAGCCACAAGAATTTGTTCCTCAGTTGTGCTCTTATGGTGATTCCATTACCACTACAGTATAACCCTTTGGACTTATATTGCTCAAATTCTTACATTGCTTATTTTCTCTTTGGATGGATGGCTTCATGAATTTTTTGTGATTTATACAACTTTTGTTTTGATAGTAAATGACATCGGATTCTTTCTGAAGATGAAATGATTTATTAATTATGGTTTTATGATAATTTTGAGTTTTATTTAGAAAGGGTTAATATGGAATTTTTATGTGCAAGAAGAATAGATTGTGATGCAACATTCGGGTATGGATGGTTCAGGAAAAAATGGATTTCTATCGATGACATAGCCAAGTTGGAGAGTACCTTGAGCCGGTGTGAAACACGTTTGGGTGTTTTCGTTGGGAAGCAAAACCTAGGTGTAGGAATTTCTGAATATTCGACAGAGGAAGTTCCTTTATTCTAAAGATAAAATCATAAATCTACTAGTCCAATTGGACATCCAACCTAACATCTTTAATATTTGATAGAGAAAGTTCATACATTCTAAAGATAAAATCATAAATTTGTTGGCCCAATTTCATATCCAATTTGAGGTCGTGAAGCTTTGACAAAGGAAATTCCTACATTCTAAAGATAAAATAATAAATTTTATTGGTCCAATTTGAGATCCAATTTGAGATCCAATTTGAGGTTGTGAAGCTCTAACAGAGAAATTTCCTATATTATAAAGATAAAATCATAAATCTATTTGTTCCAATTTAAGGTCCAATTGTAAGGATTTGTCTTTAATTATACTTTCTAAAATTTGGCTTGATACAAATTATTACTTTAGAATTATGGTATTTCTTTTCTTCTAATGTTTTCAACCCTCATTTTAGGGAAGAGCTCTGAAGATGGTTCGTTTAGATGGAGACTACACTTTTCCACTATAGGTTTCATCTAGAAACACCAGAAGCTCGAGTATTGTCATACTCAGGTACAATAGAGTTTGAGGTGAATTGAACTTAGTATTTTATTCTGATATGGATATGTTCTAGCCTATAGTTAATTATTGTAGCATAAAATATAGGCTAAATAGTTGTTCATATACCATTGTTTCAAATTCTAAATTGCTATGCTTTATTCTTGGAGCAAATCATAGGGGGAGTCTATACATAAGACACCATTGTTTCAAATTCTAAATTGTTGGATCTTTCAAAAGAAATTGCTTCATTTATTTGATCTAAGATAGCCTATAGTATAGAATATGCTCTCAAAATCATAGTAAAATCCTTTATTCCGAGATGACTATTCAGAATCTTTCCCATCATAACAATGAACAAAAGCATCAGTCATTAACTTGAACTTTGCAAGAGTTTCACCAAATTCTACTTTTCCACTCTCTTTTCCATTCTAAATTTTATTCCCAATTTCATCCATGAAGAACTTCCTCATCCTGTAGATCTTGTTGTTAGTCATAACTTTACCAAGTGTCGAGGATAG
>CM021103.1:254262155-254295551 GCA_007115665.2 Sequoiadendron giganteum
TCATTAAGACCTCCATACTACCCTATCCCACTCTTCTCTCTTCCATGTTCCATCTTTTTCTAGGTTTCCCAAATAATTGTACAAATTGTAATCATACTCTTTTTCCTATTCTTCTCTCTTCCCTGTTCCATCACCAATCAGGCTTGTCAGCTCCTCATTCCTCCACTTTAACAGGGTTGGAGGAGTCTCACAAGGGAGATAACTTTTCAAAACAAAACAACTTTCTTATGGATCCTGTAGTCTATGAAAAATAAGTTTTATGGTCAAAAAAATCTATCATAATGATCTATGTGTTTACCCTATTGGAGAAAAATATTCGGTCTTTTTAATAGTGAGATGCAGGATACACCCAAGAATAGATCTAAAAATATCATTTTTTAAACCTTCAAATCTTTGAGATCATTACAGATTTGATTTGATTTTTGTACAGCTAGACGGATCTAAAAAATTGTTGCTTGAAAATGATGTAAATGAAAATTTTATTTGTTTAGAATAATCTAAGGGTGTTATTTTTCACTTGCACATAAATTTTGTGTCTACCTTAAGATAACCGTTAAAACTATCATTTTTTTAATCATAATATTTCATTGTATATTTGTATTTTGTTAGATTGTATTGGATAGTTAATGGTTTATTTTTTATTTTTTAAAATTCAACATAATATACTTTCCATGTACTTCTTTTCATCACTTTTAAATCTAAATTTTTGTTACATTTTGTTACTTTTTGTGATCATCAAAAATAGAGATGATTTTAGTCTTTGTGAAATATTTTCATGCATGTTTGAGATCTCTACAAGGTGATGAAAAAGGCCCTAGGGTTTGGTAGGGTTTTGAGTATCCTTATTGTTTTGATGGTAATGTTGTCACTAAGCTCTCTCCTTGCCCAAATATAGTCACATGAAAAACTACCATGATGCTCTTGATTGTAAATTAATTTGTTCTCCCTACCTTCTCACTACATGTCTAATTCTTCAACTCTACCAATTTCCCTTCCATCACAGTGTCTTTTCATGCTCTTGAATCTATTCTCTTAAGAATTTATTCTTATGACTCTAAAAGCTATCGCTAGGTCTATTATGACTATTAGGTCTTTTAGGGTATATGATTTTCTATAATGAACTCTTAGATTTCCATAATTTTGATGGCAATTCTCCAAGGATTTTTTCTCACTGACTTAACTCTTTGTATATTCTCCATTATGCATTGAAAATTTATGGTTTCTAGTTAACTATTTATTGGTGTAACCATTGCCATGTTTATTGGGACTATCATCCCTATAGGATAGTTTCCTTATATATTCGAATGTAATTTAAAAGGTGCCCATAAATATTGACAGTTTTCATAAGATTGTTGTGTCAAGGTAGTAGATGGTCGTGACAAGTTTCATAAGATTTTTGTGACAAGTTACATAATATTGCCATACCACAAGAGCCAAGAAGGCACGATGTGGTGTAGCAATAACATCCTGCATTACCGTGAAGGCTTAGCAATAAATGTGCAGTATGGAAGCAAATTAAATCCTTCTCTTGCATCTTTGCAAGAGCCAAGAAGACATGGTGTGGTGTAGCGGTAACATCTTGCATTATCGCAAAGGCTGAGCAATAATCGTGCAGTGTAGCGATAACATCTCGCATTACCATGAAGGTTGAGAAATAATGGTGTGGTGTAGTGGTAACATCTCACATCACCACAAGGATCATGTCAAAACAGTGGGGTATTGCAGTTAAACTATAAAACAAAATATCACATTTCTTTGAGGCATTTTTTTGAAACAGTTTGCTTGCCTTGTATATATTGCTTCCACATTTTCATGTATGTCTAGTAGGGCACTTGTAACTACAACATATGAAAAAAAAAAACCTGTTGTTATGCTTTGATGGATGTCCCTTCGTTATTACTAGATATTTGATGTAGTGCGCATTATTATAATATAAGCCTATTTTTTAGATTGTTTCATTTAGCATCACCAATATTCTCCACAAGAACATTGTCCCTATTTAAAATGGTGGAAATGGTTTACATCTCTCAGAACAATTTCTCTTGCAACAATCTTGGAGATGAATTTAGATGTAGTGTGAAAATAAGAACATACTTGAAGGTTCTTAACAACTCTAATAGTTGTACCAGGGGACATGTTTAACAACCTAAATGTAATTACCAACTTTTTACTATGGTGGTAGATAAATGATTCTTTTTTCTTCTATTCCACAACATTAAGTAAAAGTCTTGAATTTGGAAATACGTTGCAACCTTCATTTACCAAGCCAATTTCTCCAATTTTGTGGATGTGATTTATCTCCTACACAAAAAAAGCATGTACCATTTTATGCCCTTCAATCCAATAACATACAAGTATCTTTTTAATTCCTCTATCTTTCATCAATATCCTTACTATTTGAACCTCACCACATTTGCCCGCTTTTGCACAGATGTTTTAGAGAAGAACATAAGTTGCAACATTTTTGGGATCCAGCTAGAAAAGTGGTGTTGCTAGAATACTCAGCCTATATTCATATATGATCCACAGGAACCAAAGGTTTAACTGGAATCTCAGTAATAATGTTTAGGGTGTCCCCAAGATAGCCATCATGGGCACAAAGGTCAACCATGCACACCTAATGATCAACTACATTAGTAATGCAATAAGGGTTATTGACATGTGAAGTATGTGCAACCCTCATCCACTAAACCTGTATGACTGCATGCATCTAGAACACAAGCAAAGCTTACAATTTTGATGTTCTAGAGTGCTTCATTAATTCAAATATTTTGAGAGATTCCTTGCAAAATCTATTTTGTGCACATTCTACAATCATATCATTGCATTCCATGAGATGACATCTCTTTGAGGTATTTTGTAAAACCATTCATTTTGTACTACATTTTGGTGTCAAATATTTGGTAATTATGGTTAGTTCAATTAAATTCAAATTCTAAATTCTGGGAAATTATATACAGTAAATAGATTGATGGTTGTTTGGATAGTTAAATTAGCTCTTTTAGAAATTAACTAAAATATCTAGAAGGGTTGTTTTAATTGTAGAGGATTTTGTGGTTATTTTTATAACAATGATTAACAATGATTTTATAGTGGAGCTAGCTTGCTATTTTCATTCAAGATATATTCGTCAAATTCAAGCACATACCAAGAAGATGGTACTCTACTTCAAACCCTTAGCCTCACTTAGTTTAGTATGCTCACATGGGGATATTAAGGAAGTTGATAAAAAATTAAAATATATCATTTTTATATGTGAAGGAGAATCCTATGAGATTCTGTAATACCCCTCTGTTTTACCTTCTGGTTGGGCAATGTGTCTTTGTGTGGGTATGTTGCTTTGATGATTTTTTGGTTATTCAGATGTTATCTTATTCCATGCTTTGGATTAGCATAGTGGTTATTTGAATTAAAGATGATTATGCTTTGTGTTATACTAGCATGTTAGATTTGTCAGTTATTTGCAATGTATTGGTGAAGGGGACGGTATCATATCACTCACTTGCGAGTGCCCTACAATCTCGTGATTTCCTCTTCACGGTGTGTATTGTATGTTGTTTATATTACATGTTGTTTACTTGACTTACAGGTTGACAGGTACAGGACATCGACTCCACCTGGTTTCACAGGTTGGAGCGTGTTCAATACCCAACGATATTTGATTGGGAGATAGTAGCTAGGTTTCTGTGCCAAGTCGTCACCCTAGTCCTTGTATGTCGTCAGTTGTTTGTCAGGTTGTGTTGTTTTGATTATCATTCCCTCTCTTCGTTATTTAATTGCAAGTTAAATTGGGTGATTTAAATAGCTTAATGTATTTAAGTTGTTGAGTAATGTAATCTGGAATTATGTTGAAATATAATTTATTTATTATTAATTTAATTTAATTAATAAATAATTTAATCATTGATTAAATCTATTTATTAATTAATCAAATTTTTGATGTTGAAAAGATTTAATTTATTTATGTTGAAGTTATTGGATATTTTTGAAAATTGAAAATTGAAAGAAAAAGATTTAAAAGTCAAATTTGGAAATTTGAATTCAAAATTGAAATTGGGATATTTTCTAATTTTCTGTTTTGAAGAATTTATGGGGTGGTTGTTGAATTTTAGGGTTTTATCCTTATGTTTGGATTTTGCATCACAATTTTGGATTATGAAGTTTTTGAAAAAATTGAAAATGGAGGAGAGGAAGAATGGTTTTCATTTTGTGGGTTTTGGCTTGGAGTTGTGAAATTCGGTGGAGCTGAAGTAGGAAGCTGAGCACTACCTGGATCTCCTCACAAACTCAGGGAATCAGGTTCATGTTTTAGTAATTGGTTGTTTTGAGATTTTTTTAAATTGTATATGTTTTGTTGTTGATTATCATGTTGGAAAATTCAAGAAAATAAAAATGTTCTTGGCTGTAAATAAATATTTTAGTTTATTTTCTTCAATTTATTTCTTCCATGAGGATGTTTGAATCCTAATATATATAAATATATATATATATGTATATATATGTATTGATATATATATTTATTTATATATATATAAATGTGTAATTTGTTTGAATTTTGTCCTTGGAGGGAGTTTTGCTGTGGGTTTTCTTTTTAAAAAATATGCCCCTGGGAAGAGGTGCGGTCTTCGAGAAATCCGCAGGCTTTTTGGGAAGTTTTAAAAAAAAAATTGTGGGGGGTCGGGGGCTCAACCCCCACCGCACCTCCCATGGAGACAGGTGGAGGGAGCCACGCCCAGCGCACTCCCCAAAACACCTCGCGGCCGGCTGTGTTACACAGTCGTCACCGCCTTCCCTCTCCTACCACCATCCACCGCCACCAGGATCAACATTGTCGCCGCCTGGCCCGGCCTCCACCTCCGTCGCCCTCCAAAATCCCCGCTCGCGTGAAAAACGTCGCTAGCTAAAGAAAACCATGGCTGGGGGAAGAAAAAATGCCACCGCCATAAGGTAATCCGCTGCCCACTGTCAACCCACGGCCGACTTAGGGTTGCACGTGACCCAAAATAGTCCACCCCTGCCCTAAGTCAAATGTGCGGCCCGAGGCGAGATGGGGTAAAGTTTAAATTAAAAGAAAATACTGTATAAATTGATATTTTATTATTATGTTTTAATAGTATTAAATATTAATATATATATATATTATATTAATATTTAATATTATATTATATAATATTATAATATTATTTAAATCTATATTAAAATAATTAAATACAGGTATATATGTAATTTAGACATATGCAAATTATTCAAGTGTTTAATTGCATTTTAAAAAGATGATTTATTGAAAGCATGTTTTAAATTTAAGTGAGGGAATTAAATATAGGTTTTCCAATGGCATGATTTAATTGTGGAAATGAAAACATTGTATTTTAGTCATGGTATTGACTTCATTTTAAAATGATATATATTTGGAAAGATCTAAAATTTGATTTACAGATATATGTTTAATTAGAGAAATTAAATGATTTATATTTTCAAGGACATGTTTAAAATTGCAAATAATTGATGGTTCATTTTGCCAAGGAGATATTGTTATCTTAAAATGATTAATTTGAATTGAAGGGCAAATGTTAATTTATTGTTCAATTAGGAAGTTAAATATTGAGTCTTAATTTAAAAGACGTGTTTTAATTCAAATTACTGAATTCAATAGAGTATTGAATGTAATGTGAGGAATGGATTTAGAATTCCCAAAGGTAGTTTATTTCATGTGCCTTCAGTGAATATTCCCTTCGTACTCTTGTTTGGGGAAATGGGTTAAAGGTGTGTTTTATTCGTAAGTCTTCCAGATGGGATTTTCAGTTATGTGGTTGTCGTTGGTGATGTCAACCTATTGTGAATTCTCTTGGATAGTGCATGAGGATTGTGTCTATGTTAGTACCCGGTTTTCACGAATGGGGACGTTTGTGCCTCATGTGAAAGGAGTGGATTTTGTAATGTGTGCCTCCTTGTCAGGAGCGGTCTTGTTATTGATGGTACCTCCAGTGTTTGGAGATGGTTTTATCTTTGTCGCCTCCTGAGGAAGGAGAGGTTGTGGTATCTTGTTTATTGCACCTTTGTATCCTTGGTGTTTGGTTGGTATGTGTGTTGTCAAGTAGAAGAGTGGCTTTCGTAGGGGCCAGAGCCTGGAAGTGGTTTAATTCAAGTGATAACTAAAAAAATACTTAGAATTTTAGGACTAACTTCTCACTAATCAAGATAAGTATGCCTCACTCATAGGCACTAGGGCTTTTTTAGACTTGGGATGAATGAGAAGGCCATGGGATGGAAAGGTCATCTATCTTGTCTATACAAAAGGTATTTGGCTCCGCATTAGTAAGTATGAGGGTTGGGGATCGGTTTGTGGCCACCATCCTGACGATTTGCTAAGTAACTCATGACGAGCTGTGTGATGACACTCTATCTAGGACAACAGTTGGCTTTTTATTTTGCCTTAGTAAGTATGAGGTCCAATGATCGGTTTGGGCCACCATCTTGACGATCCGCTAGGTAACTCATGATGTGCTATGTGATGGCACTTTGTGTGACCATGGTTGGTATTTGTTGTGTGGGTATAGTTTTCGTAACATACTTGATGTGGCTTGGTTGGTATTTGTTTCTATGTGTATGGTTCTCATAACATACTTGATCTTCTTTATTTCTAGAAGCAATGTGACCATGTAGAGTTGTACTTGTGTTGTACTTGCATGGTATCTAAGTTTACTTATGTTTCTCTTATTGTACTCGAGTTGTACTTGTGTTGTACTTGTGAGGTTCATGTGATTGGTTGATTTAGTTTGTTTCAGTTTTGTGTTAGCCTATGTCTAGAGGTAGATGGTCTTGGCTAGGATTCCTTGTTACTATCTCCTAGCATGGGGGGTGGGCCTTTGGGTTCCACTTGGTTGGGTGGCGTGCACCTAAATCCGTTGGGTTCTTTCTTCTTGTTCGTGTGGACGAGTCTTTCAGTTGGAGAGCTCATGGGTTCCAGTATCAGTTCTTACTTTATTTCATTTCAGTTGCTCTTGTATTATTTTACCCCTCAATTGTTATCGAGGTGGAAGTTGTAATTGTAATTATATTTATTAGACTTGCCTCATTTGGGGAATGAGAGTTGTAATCTTATTGTTTAATTGTGATTAATGAAATGGAAAGTTATGTTTATGCTTTGATGCAATTCTTCTTATTTGGAATGTATGTGTTTATATAATTGTGTAAATGAATGACATGGTTTAGTTCATGTTTTTTGTTGAGGTTCTATATAACCTTTGTCTCGTAACCTTAGAGGTTGTTGGCATTAGTTAGTGAACTTACTTATTATATTACACTTTAAAAAAAAAAAAAAAAATTGCTTGTTTAAGTAGTTGTTTGCAACTTCCTCTAGGGTTGCGTGGCGGGGTGTTACAGATTCAATATGGTAGTGGATCAATATCTGGTTTCTTAAGTAAAGATGATGTCACAATTGGGAAACTTGTTGTGAAATATCAAGTTAGTAATTTTTGGATGTTAAGGCTAACTAGTTGGATATCAAAGATCTTTTCTCATCAACTTAATTTTGAATTTATATATAAATGGATTCTTCCATGGTGTAGGTCTTTACTCAGACAACACATGAACCAGGGTTGACATTTTTGTTGTCTAATTAAGTTTGATGGCATTTTTGCGCTTGGTTTCCAAGAAATTTCTATTGATAATGTTGTTTGAATCTAGTTAGTGTTGATAGCCTTCATTCTATAATCTGAGCATATCACCTTTCTTAAACTTTGAACAAGGTTATGAAATAAAGGGTTCAATATGCATAATTCAGGCCTATGTTGAACACTTTGTTTAAGGCATTTATCGACAAGGCTACATTTTTTTAATTGATTTATCTTTTTGTTGTGTTTGGACTTTTGTAAACTTGCAATATACAATGCACTTTTATTCTTTCTGAATTGAGACTAATAGTAATTTTGTTGGTTGTATTGAGGCACAACTTCATTCATGGTGTAAAATGCAACACCATGTTGCTCATATCAGATGGCACGTTGCATATAAAGGAGGAAAGATTCTAGCTAGGTTATTTTTTACTGCATTGAAGGAGAGAGCTTCATATATGGGACACAATCAACACTCTCCTTCTTAGATTCTACACATTACATCTTGCTCTAGGAAGATTTCCCACATTCTAGAATTTTTAAGAGATGAAAGGGTCATGTGCTCATATTGAAGGGCTTCAAGCATGTGTTTCCATAATTGTAGAATTTTTTTGGAGAAGTTTCTTTCTTACAGTCATTTTTGTGCAATATTGTAACTCAAATTTTCAGTCTCGTGACTGGAAATAACAATTTTAATACTTTGTTTCTAAGTTGTAATTAGAACACCTTTCTTTTATTAATAAAGTTCACCAATTTTTCCTTCTCAATGGTTGTCTTATTGTGTGCAATTGATGATTGATGTGTATTTCTATGTTTTATGCTTAAATCCTCAAATATCAGTCAATTAAAATGACTAACTATACTACTAATTGAGATTAATTAATAATTAAATTGACTAAATATACTACCAATTGACAAAAATAATGAGTAGTGAATAAAAATAACTAAATAAGTGACCCATTAACAACAATCAATGACTAAATATATCAGTGAATAAAAAATGACTAAATAAGTGATTAGATTACAGAAATCAATGACTAAATCAACAACTAAATAAGTGACCAAATTATAGAAATGAATGACTAAATCAACGACTAAATATACTACCAAATCAATCAATCAAAACAACCAATAAATGACTAAAAATGGTTTAGTCATCAATCTGTTCACATTATATATGACTGGAAATAAACTACTAATGGTCACATGACCAAGTTCAATCATTTATAAGTATTTTTTAGTAGTTTTTCGGTCATATATTGTTTTTTGTACTAGTTCACAACCTTTGTGGAATTTCCTCATGATTTTCATTTAGATTTCAAACAGATCGATATTAATGATATCAATTATCAAATTCAATTGAAAATAAATATAAATATGTATATATACATACTATATATGTACATGGCATTCATTCACATTCACTTATATTTGTTCTTCATTATATATATATATATATATATATATATATATATGTATATGTATATATGTATATATATATGTATATATATATGTATATATATATATGTATATGTATATATATATATGTATATGTATATATATATATGTATTTGCATATATGTATTTGCATATATATACATACATTTATATATATATATATATATATATATATATATATATATATATAATTTGTTTGAAGAGGTTTATGTGTTCCATATGCCAACATTTAATTAAATAAAGAAATTTTATTTCATTTTGAGCATCATTATATATAAACAAAAAGGAATTTTTTCTTGATGTCATTTAATGAAATTCTTATCCTTTTTTAATCACACCTTAGAATGTGTACTATTGTTTTTCTCAAATTCTCAAAACACCAAAATTAAAGTAAACAATTTTAAACATGAAATCATGGGTTTACGTTTTCTACAAGTCATTCATTTTCAATCATTGGAACAATTCAAATCATGCAATTAAGTTCTTCTATATGCCAAAAAGTTCAAATGCAATCATCATGCCATTTGTGGTGTGTGTGCCCAATTTCCATCTAGCTTACCATTTGATTCGGCTAAACAATCCTATTTCAACTGTGTTCTAATCATTTAACCTTTGACCCTGCAACTGCACACACTTTCACTTTCCAAGATTCATCAATAACGTTCAAATCATAGTAATATATAAGATAATTCAAAAGATCACATATTCAACGACGGTCAACTTGTTTCAATCTTTTCAAAAATATCAAAATTTCCATTCAACATATTGAATTTCCCTAATAAATCAACTTATCATATTATAATTAAAAATGAAATAAATTTGGGTTATGACATCCTTCCCCTCTTGGAAGAGACATCATCCCAATGTCTATTAATTCAAAATTTAAACATATATGTCTATTTCAACATTACATCAAATTGTTCCAAATCAAAACATCATAATATTTCAAACCAAAATTTTCAAGAAAAAATTATTAAAAGTCTTTTCTCGAGAAAGAAAATGAGGAAAGGAGTGTTATATTTCTTCCACATCCTCCCAAGTAGCACTTTATTTGGAGTATTGGTCCTATTGGACCTTAAACTGAGTAATAACTCTACTCCACAACTTAACATTGTGCCTATCCAAGATTCTAATGGGCTCCACTAGCACCACTCTTGGATCTTGTACCTGCAAGGATTTCCAATCAATCACATGAGTTGCATCAAGATGATATGGCTTAAGTAAAGAAACATGAAACACATTACGAATTCAAGCTAGAGCAAGTGTTAGAGCTAATCTATAAGCAACTAGGTTAATCACTTCCAAAACTTCAAACGGTCCCACATATCTTGGGGCCAACTTGGAAGAATTTCCAAAGGCAATAGAACTTTTATGAGGTCTGAATGTTAAGAAAACTTTGTCCCCTGTTGTAAACTGTCTAAGGGTTATGTTCTTGTCGACATAACTCTTTTATCGGTTTTCCACCTCTTTCAGTTTGCTCTTAATGACTCATTTTTTCTTCCATTTCCTTAAGCATTCCAAGTCCTGCTATGATATTGTCCTCTAATCTATCCCAACTAATGGGTGTACAAAAATTTCTCCCATAAATATCTTCAAATGGTGCCATACCTAGGGATGTGTGATAAGAGTTGTAAGAAAACTCTACTAATAGTAAGTATTCTTCCCACTTATAATGTTGGTCCATACAATAGATTCAGAGGAGGTCTTTGACTATCTGATTCACCCTCTATGTTTGTTTTTCAGTCTAAGGATGATTAGCTAAGCTAAATTTAATTTGGTTCCCAATGCGACATTTAGGTTCATCCAAAATCATGAGGTCATTTGGGTGTCTCTATCAAAAATGATAGTCGCTGGCACTCCATGCAATCGAAAGATCTCCTAGACAAATCTCTTGGTCAGGGTCAACGATCCATCCTTAAGGTTTCCTAGAATGAAGTATGCAACCTTATTCAACTTATTAATCATGAATAAGATAACATCATACCTATTCTTTCTCAATGACAACCCCTTTATGAAATCCATACTGATCACCTACCATTTATACTCAGGTATGTCATGAGGGTACAATAGCCCGACTGGATGTGCATGCTCAGCCTTGACTCGCTGGCACTCTAAGAATTTGGCTACATATTCTGCTACATCCTTCTTGAGTTTAGGCCAAAAGTACAAATTTTTCAAATTTGTGATCATCTTGGATACTCCAGGGTGTCTTGAATAAGGTGCATTATGAACCTCCTCTAAAACCAAATTCCTCAACTCTCTAGAGTCTAGAATATGCATTCTTCTCTGGTATCTCAAAATTTTGTCTGGATCAATCTCATACTCCTCGAATCAATGATATAATGGGTTCTTTGCAAGGGTGTTCTTTACTCTCTCATATTGCTCATCCCCTGGTAGATATTGTATCACTTGTTGTCTCAAGTTAGACCATTTAAAGACCATGGCTTCCAGATGTCTTCGTCTACTAAGAGAATCAACCACTATGTTCTCTTTTCCTTTTATGTAATCAATTCATGACTATGTTATCTTTTCCTTTTATGTACTCAATTTTGAAGTCATACTCACTAAGGAATTCCAACCACCTTCTCTTTCGCGCATTAAGGTTTGGTTTAGTAAAAATATATCTCAATCCCAAATGGTTTATCTTGAGTTTGAATGGCTTCCCAAAGAGTTAATGCTTCCACATCTATAAGGCATAAAATATTGCGGCCAATTCTAAATCATGTGGTGTGTAGTTCACCTCATTCTTCTTAAGCTTCCTTGATTCATACGCTACCACTTATCCATCTTGCACTAATATTTCTCCCAATCCCTCTGCTAAAGCATCTGTGATTACTATGAATCTTCCATTAGGATCAGGAATGGTCAGCACTAGTGTTGTCATGAGCCTCTCCTTCAAGAGTTGGAATGTCTGCTTGCATTTCTTGGTCCATTCAAACCATATTCCCTTTCTTTGGAGTGATGTAATAGGAGATGCAATCTGGGAGAACCCTTGCACAAACTTCCTATAATATCTTGTGAGGCCCATGATACTATGGAATTCTAACACATTTTGAGGCACTATCCATTCCATGGTCACACCATTCCATGATCACCTTGATCTTTTCAAGGTCTATAGAGACTCCTTTAGCTAAAATAATATGGCCTAAATAGTGCACCCTATTGTGATAGAACAAACACTTAGATAGCTTTCTAAAGAGTTTATTTTCTCTCAGGACTATAGAACTATCCTCAAGTTCCTATCATTCTCTTCAAGAGACTTTGAATAGAATAGGATGTCGTTAATGAAGATCGATAAAAAATCATCCAAATAGTCTCTGAACACACTATTCATGAAGTTCATAAAATTTGTTGGTGTATTAGTTAGTTCAAAAGGTACCACAACGAACTCGTAATGTCCATATCAAGTTCAGAAAGTCGTCTTCAAAATATCTTCTTGCTTAATTCTCAATTGATGGTACCCCAACCTAAGATCAATTTTGGAGAGCACTGTCACTCCCTTCATATGGTCAAACAACTCATCGATTCTTGGGAGTGGATATCGGTTCTTGATGGCTGCCTTGTTCAACATCTAATAGTCTATACACAGACGTAAGGTTTCATCCTTCTTTTTCACAAATATAATTGGTGCTCCCCATGGAGATACGTTGGGTCTTATGATCCCTTTGTTTAGCAATTTCCTTAACTAGGCTTTTAACTCATAGAGCTTAATGGTGGTCATCTGATAAGGTGCTTTAGATTGAGGCTTAACATCCTAGTAAAAGGTCAATAGAGAATTCAAACTCTCATTTTGGAGGCAACTCTGAGTTCATTATGGAATACATCCTAGAACTCCTTGAGAATAGGATAGTCATCTAAATACGATTCCTTGCTATCAAGGTTACTGATATGCACCGCATAGATTGCACACCCCTTTCAATGAGTCTTCTTAAGCTGCATAGAAAAAATTGTCTAAGCTCTAAGGGTCTTTGCACTCCACAAATATTGATTCGGTTTCCATAATCATCCAAAAAATTGACTACCTTATCCTCATAGTTCATTATAGCCTTATGCTTGGTTAGCCAATTTTATTCCCAAAATTACATCAAATGAGCCTAAAGGTTCCACATACATGTTGACCTAGGTTTGGAAGGTTGGAAGCTCTAACTAGTTGCAAAAGAGACAGGTATCTACCCTCCGCTCTGCTCGATTACCATATTGGATTGTCCATGATTTTTCCATGTATCTAGGTCTAATTGGTATCTTGGAAATTACTCTAGGATCTATAAAACATTCAGTAGCTCCGGTATCAGCTAAAATATAGGCATTTTGGCCATAGATCTTACCCATCAACTGAATTGGTGAAGCCTGATACTCTACCTATTTGTTATCCATTGCAACATGAATCTGGTGATGTTGAGTCTACTGATAGTTTCCTTCCTTTTGTGACTTCGACCGTTGTGGGAAATTTGAGGCATGATGATTTCCTCCACAAGTATAACACCCATCATGAGGCCCTTTGCGACCTCCTATCTTGTCCTCTTTGAAGCCCTTTTTCTTTTGGTCATCTTTACCCTTGTTTTTGTTTGCCTTCTTATTCTTTCCACCATTACCATCTTCACCCTTCTCTTGCGACTTACTTCCCCTCTTGAGATTATGGATCTGATGGTTCTTGTCTCCTTTATGAAATTTCTTTTCCCTGTACCGCGACTTAAGATTTGGATCGTTATAGAGGTTGGATAATTGTTCTAGTTTTTGTTCTTGTTTGGTAGATTTTTGGAAGACTTCATTCATGGTAAGAGGATCATGCATATTCAATTTAGCTCCTATGTGGGGTCTTATTCCCATTATAATTTTTTGAATACAAAAACGTTCATCTCCCTAATACTGAGGCACATACTTCAATAAGTTGGTGAACTTTTCCCAATACTAGATCACAATCATGTTCCCTTGGGTTAAATTTTGAAATTTGTCACCTTCTTGTCAAATAAAAGCTATGGTAACCATCCCTTCCTTAAGGATTGAAGGAAGAGTTCCCAAGTGATCTCAATAGGCTAAAGATTCATTTCTAATTTATCATTATCCCACCAAATCGCTACTTCACCTGAGAGCTGATATGTAGCCCATGTCACTTTAGTCTGGTAAAAACTATTAAAGATCACAAAGTATTTTTCCATCTCAATTATCTATGCCTCTTCTCCTACTCTGATAGACTTACCATCAAACTTAGGTGGTGCCACTTTTTTAGATATTTTCCAAGCTACTCCTTAATTCAACCTTGAGGGCTTGCTCCTGGACCACCATATCCTTGATTGACTTACGCATTCTTGTAGTCGTGGTCCTTGCATGCTACTCAGGCCTCATGTTATATGTGATCCATGTGAACCTCGCCTATTTAGGGGCTCTACAATCTATTCTAGTCTCTTTTTAGGTCCATTATATGGCCCACTTCCTCCTGTCTCTTGCCTGGTGGTCACCATGTTGTCTTACACTTAACCTACATCACATTTTATGTCTAACACATCTTAACAATGGGTTCTATGAGTAAACATTTTGATTCTAAATTTAATTATGTAAGCACCATAAATCTGCAAATAGCTATAAACTCCAACACTCATTAGCATGGCTAGTTCGAACTATTGCAAACATAATAATGCTCCTATGAAATAATCCATCATGCTTGATAAACAAAATAGAAAACTAAACTAATTGAAAGCATAAAAAACGTGGTGGATACCTATTCTATATTGAATTGGTGCACACTTGAAATGTAAGGGATTCCTTTCCCAATCCTTGACAAGCTCAATGATAAAAATGCCTTGAAGATGCTATGTTATGAAGTGGATAAAATTATCTCTCAATGTGAAGAGAGTAGCTTTGCTGAAATTGTGGATGAAAATGATGAAGGAAAGCTTTGTATTTAAAGGTGAGATTGAGAGAAGAAGAGGCAAAGTGGAGGAATGTGAGACTAATCCTCAACCAATAGGAAGAAACCACTTGTCATCATGTGAATGGGCCAAGGATGTGCAAGTTTTAATGAATGTGCCCATAAATGCCATTATTTGAAATTTGAAATTAGTGAAATGACAAGGTGGAGGGAGAGTCAAATGGAGTTATGGCCACTTAGCTCAAGGTAAAAGGACTTGTAGGATGAAATAAATGCCTTTTTGGAAGGACATATCTTATTTGGAGGGAGATTTGAAATGGAGGAATATTCTACTTTTATGCTTTGTTGAGAGAAAATGAAGTTTTAATAAATCAAAATAAATGATTTATTGTGCAAGTGGGAAAAAGCTAGAGGATGAGACATGGATTAGAGTTAGCATTAATCAGGGATTTGACTAATTAAGTTGATATTAGGTGATTGTGACATTCAACTTGAATTTTTGGATTTATTTAAATTGAATGAGAAGATAAAGATCATTTAGAGATTTAATTAAACATTTGGATTTATTTAATTAAATGGAAGAACTTTAGGATATTAATTAAAGCAGATGATGTATTTAATTAAGGAGGTAGCCTTAGGAGATTAATCAAATTAACTTGATTTATTTAAGTGATAGGTGAATATGATTAATGCATGATGTCGATTTGGCATGTCTACATTTTGCCCCTCTTTGAAGCAATGTACTTGTTGCATTGGTTCAAAGAATGATGCCACCGAGATCGAAATTAAAAACAAAAAAATTGGATGCCCCAGCAAAAAGAAGTATGTTAGTAAAAATTACATACACATGCATATCACTCATTCATCAAGGACATACACATTCATGCATTGAAAACATATTTTGGAGTTCTTCATTTGAACACACCAAAAATATCATCTTGTCTTATTTATAATAAAGGTGGGTGAATAGACCTTATTTACAAAGCTTCTTATTACATTATTTAGTTTTCTCGTCATCAGAAAGAGGAAATTTCTCTAGGTCCTCATCTGAAATTACATCAAGTTTCACAAAAGAGGATGGTTGAGCACGCAGGCTCTCCTTTTCCTTTTTAGTTAACAAGGGTGCATTAGATCCACACCCTAGAGGCCAATCTGTGATTGTGGAGATATTTTTGATCTTAGGTGCTCACTTCTCCTCAATCATCTTGCCTCTCTCTATATTAAGTCATGTAAGGGCTTGAGCTAGAGTTTCATCATCTAGAATCTCTAGGTGAACCTTAGTCTCAGCGCTTTCTTCTTCTACAACTTTCTTATTTGAGGTTTTAACGATTTTCACTTTAATTCATCTTACCTTTGACCTTTTCATACTTACATTCAATATAGGTTTGATCAATTCTCAAGACAACTGAATTTGGTCAAGGGTCAACTATCCCTAGTCAAGACTATAGTAGACTCAAAAGGCCTAGAGTTAAACCTGACTCTGATACCAAAAGTAATAACCCATTCTAAATTATTACTTAAATAATATTATTAAAATGACATATGAATATATTCAAATTAAAAATACATAACTAAGAAGCTATATTGAATCATAGCAACACATGTCTAATTAAAATGAGTCAATATTTATATATTCAATTCGAAAGTGAATTAGAATATCAAGTTTGACTTGGCTCTTATGACCACAAAGTAAATACAATGTACCACTTTTACATCAAGGTTGCATCAAGGATCTACATCAAGCTTACATCATAGACTAAATATTTATGTATACATCTAAGGATCCTCTTGATGCTCACTTCCACTGGTGGATGAAAACATGGTTGAAGTGTTTTACCGCCTAACCACGAAGCTTACACTTCCCCAAAATTCTTCCAACTTGAAGAATACCTGATCCTACATGGAAAATTTAACAAGAGAACAATCTACAAGGTGGAATATGGTGTGTGTCCATACATCAACATTCATTTCTATCTACAAGTTAGAAAAGAGAATGCAAGATCTATGCTAGGAATGGCAGAGAGTGTCATCACATAGTCCACAGATACATAATGAACAAAATTGCTTGGTCAAGCATAAAAATATTGTTGCAACAAAAAATAATAGGTTTTGTTAAATCAAACCTATACTCTCTGAACTCCATCTCGGCACCCATCCCAGAAGGTAACTTTCAACATCAAGTTATCTCATAACAACTAACTACCCTCTAGCAACATCTCCCCCTAGGTGCTCTAGTCTTCTAGGATTTTTTGTTTTATACAATTTATAGTTCAAAAATAAATCTAATGGAGATTGATAAACACTGTTTATTCTATTCAAAGAACATGTCACAAGATTACTTCATCGTAGCTAAGTATTCAAGTAAGAATAAAGAAATAAAATAGGAAACAAAATAAGGTATGTCACAAGTATGTGTATGTACATAAATGAAGGTCTATGTGCATACACATATATGTGTCTTCTTAAGCAATGAATCTGTGCATACATTCTGAATTTAAAACCAATAGATCAGATTTCTATCATTCAACTAATTTTTTCAAAATGTCATGTAGTTTATCAATTTACAGGAAGTAAGAGTATTAAGAACAAGTTTGATTGAACAGTTTCCCATGTACTATTATGTCACTCATATCAATCATGCTAT
Source organism: Sequoiadendron giganteum (assembly GCA_007115665.2). Taxonomy (NCBI): domain Eukaryota; kingdom Viridiplantae; phylum Streptophyta; class Pinopsida; order Cupressales; family Cupressaceae; genus Sequoiadendron; species Sequoiadendron giganteum. The sequence continues at coordinate 254,279,737 of CM021103.1, forward strand.
GATAACAACTATTCTATTGTAATCACTCATTTACTGTTAATAGAATGATTTGATCTACAGTTACACAATCACAGTTTATAACAAATGATGTTATTTATAAATTAACACATACTTCTTATAATAGAACGATGTTGTTTCCAACTAAATAGTTATAGAACAATATTGTTTCTAGCTAAAAAGCTACAAAATAATGTTGTTTCCAACTAAATAGTTATAGAACGATGTTGTTTCTAGCTAAACAGTTATAGAACAATGTTGTTTCATATAAAACATCCAATGTTTATAACAAAACAATACTATTTTCAGCTAAACAATTACAAAAACATATCGTTTCAAGTAAAACATTCACAATTCATAACAAATGATGTCATTCACAGCAAAACATTCACTATTTACAATAGTACAATGTTGTTTACAGATAAATAGTTGCATTTTATAACAAAACAAGGTCGTTATGATAGAACAATCTATATTCACTCTATTACAATGTTGTTTACAGCTAGACAATTATAAAATATAAAAAAGAACGATGCAGTTTGCAATAGTTTATAGTTACAGCTCCCAGCTTTTCATCGCTTCATTAATCCAAGCTTAATCATTCTAAATAGTTGGATATAAACTTCCATGTAAAATATAACCCAATGAAGTTGTTATTACTTTGAAAGGCATGCTAATCATTCATCATCAAGGATAGAATGTTTAGAATCAAGAAATAATCTTTACCAGGCTTGGATTGAAAACCCTCATTCATAGATATCATATTATACATCTTTCATTCTAAGAACAACCCATAATCATTTATTGTGGCTTAATTATGGTGGTTGAGGCCATTTTCATGACAACTACCCTCAGCTAAAAGGTAATCATCCCAAGAATGATTGGGATTCGTTCATGATGAACAAATATTTATGCTACTACACATGCAACAAAACAAAGGAACAAATTCATCATTCAACCTTCACCCTTTATGAACTAGGCAACATGGAAATATATGGTCTCTACGAAAGAACAAGGTTTATACAATCTGAAAGAAATGAGAGAAACTCATATTATAGTGTTGGGTGTCACAAGTTGTAACGCCCTGGCACGCAAACCCCATAAGACACAAAAACTAACAATAAACAAAACATTTTTTTAAAGTAACAACAATACATTAACCATAATTATGTAATAATCAACATTAATATAATCCATATGAGGACAACCTAGTGCCATGGGGTTACATGGTGTGCTACTCGAAATGAGCCCAACCAACAACAACATTAAACAAATCCAAATTAAATTAATAGTAGAAGCACGAATAAGAACGACATAAATATAACATACATCCAATCATAAATAAGATAGATAAAGAATATATGAATATCATATTATTGCATTACAACTTCCAAGTTCATTATTACATTTGTGGAACATATTTCTACAGATACAACACATTAAGAAACCAGTATTACATTACAAAGATGCATCCCTTATAATAATGGGAAGTGTACATCAATACAAGTATGATACATCCACAATGAAAAGAATACATAATGAGATCTATCTGAAGAAGATAAATTTCATAACACCAAAGTTGTCACCAACACTGGAAAGCTCAGGAACCACTACAATAGGTACATCTCCTCAACATCACGATCGTCGGTGGGGAATCCAATGGGTGCATAGCACATTCTACCCAACCATGTGAGCCTGAAGGAACACCCCCCATGCTAGGAGATGACAAGAGGACCACAACATTAAAATAGACAAATGCACAAAGCTAATACGACTCCATAATCCAAAAGACAAAAATTCAAAGAACCATAAGAATAACTACTTCTAGAGGTAATAATCAACAAGGGAAAAAAAAACATATTGGTTGCTAAAGGGAAGGATATCATCACATGTCCCTAATATGGGTTACCCTAACAGTCTAGATGTTGGCCCCCATCCCTGAGTGACCCTGAGAGTCCAGACATCGAGCCTAGTCTATGGTTACCCTGACTACCCCTCACTAGGCATCGGCCCCATAGGGTGACACATGTGGAATCACTCATATTTCAAGAGGACAAGGTGGTGATCTTGCCGACCAGGCCTTCTCAACCCATCCTTAGCCTACAAAAGCACTATAGGCATGAGTGAGGCTTCAACTAATCTTGATTAGTGTATTGGTTACCCTTTCGCCCTATTGATTACTTTAGGTTATCACTTAGTTATGCAACTCTCCAATGAGTTACCTTGACGCCACTTTGTTCATTGGCCCCCATGGAAAGCCACTCTCCCTACTAGCATCAAGACAACTCTCCTAAGGCCTAGGATGTACCCAATCACACAACACTAAAAACCACGAAACAAGGAACACATGCGAGGCATGAACCTTACCGCACAAAAACCACATCATAAGGTATGACCATGGTGCAAGGTAGCAACCTACATGAGCACAAACAAGAATATTGTGGCATCAATCCAACATAGAAATCATCATGAAACAAACACTCCCCTTGCCTCTGGAAGACAATTAAAATAATCTACTCAAAGACGGAAATGACACAAGATTCCCCGAAATCACAAAATAAATTAAACCAAAGTTCCAAAATGCACAACATATAACTCTTCTTAATAAATAGATCATCAACCAAATTTTCTCATTTAAAAAACAAATCATATTTAAACAATACATCATTCCAATTAAAATGATGTTTCCAATCAACATAAAATTTAACATAAATAAACATATGGCATAACAATAATAATTCCATCATTTTAAAATCATTTAATATAGACAAACTACAATTTATACAATTTACTCCAACTTACAAATACACATCGGAAATAAAGTATTTTAACTTAAACTATTAAAATAATTATAAATAATTTGAGTATATTTTTAGAAACTAATCTTACATAAATATTTATTATCTCATTTTATTTCTTTTACCAAAATCAGAATAATCTTTAAATCAAATTTCTCATATTCATTAAATCTAAATTTACATATTCATCCCTAAGTAAGAGTTTTATAAAATAATGTTCTAAATTTGAGTTTTATAAAAATAAATTTATGTTCATTAATTTTAGAAATAATACCTACATTTGCACAACTACAAATATATGTCTAATTATATATATATATATACATGTGTGTGTGTGTGTCATTAAAAATAAACAATTTTATCAATGTTGGACTGCTGGAAATTATCATTTAACAGCAGATTTTACAAATCATAAATATATCTAATTACACACACACACACACACATATATATATATGTCATTAAAAATAAATAATTTTACTTTGCTAGTGCTACAACAACATATCACCAAAAAGTAGTTTCAATAAATAATTATCTCCATAACGAAATCAACACACACATATATATATATATATATATGCATGTCATTAAAATTAAATAATTTTACTTTGTTGGTGATACAACAACATATCAAAAAGAAGATTTAATAAATCATTATCTCCATAATAGAATCAACACATAAATATATACAAATATATATATATATATATATATATATATATATATATATATATATATATATATATATATATGCATGTCATTAAAATTAAATAATTTTACTTTGTTGGTGATACAACAACATATCAAAAAGAAGATTTAATAAATCATTATCTCCATAACAGAATCAACACACACACACACACATATATATATACATGTCATTAAAATTAAATAATTTTACTTTGTTGGTGCTACAGCAACATATCACCAAAAAGCAGATTTAATAAATCATTATCTCCATAATAGAATCAATACACACACACATATATAAATATACATTATTCTTTGCACAGAATTTCGACAAACAAATAATATGATTTCGCAAATTTACATTTCTCTTTTAACAGAAAAGAATAAGGATAATAGAGTTTTCTGTTGCTACTTGGAGTCCTTCGCCTAAATTTCCAATTTCGAAGAACCAAATTTCCAAAGCAAAGCTAATATCCTTATTATTATTGTTTTCAAAAAACAAATACAAACTTATAATTTTTTTCCAGCAAACTCCAAAAAAACCAATTGTAGAGAGAATTTGCTTTCCTCTGTTTGCCTTTTTCGAAAAGCCACCAAAATGGATATAAAATCCAGAAAAGGTAAAAATCAGAAACTTGCTAACAATTTCTGAAATTTACTCGACATGAAAATAGCCACTTGCAATAATTTTCATTTCTTCCAATTTTGAAATAAGCATTTTCACCCAATTTCCTTTTCAAACTAATTCTTCAATAATTTAAACAATATAATTATTATGCTAAAATATAATTAACTCTAAGATAATAAATATTCCAAAATAAATAAATAAACAATATAAACTATGCAACATTTAAATTTACCATTTAATATTAAATTAACTTCTCAATATGATAATTAATCACAATAACAATAATTTCAAATGTCTTAAGTAAATAACTTATAAATACAACCTATTAATTTACATATATTTAAATTAGATGTTATACTATCAATAATTTAAAATATGTAATATTAATAAGGCAATTAATGTCTACTAACAAATTTTAATTTCTAAAAGAATAAATGACATTCACGACAAATATAATTTAATTATTTAACTATCCTCATCAAAGAACATCATTTAATTAAAGCAATTATTTAACGACATCTAAATAACCATAATCAAAACCTTTAACAACCATTATCAAAGCCATAGAAATAATTAACTCGAAATAAAACAACATTAATAATACTATCAAAATTGATTAATCAAACCAAAACGAATAAACACCTACACAAATAAACTCTTACCCAACCGACTCAAAGACCCAAGCGGAGAGGCACTATATCTTTTCGTCCCTCTTGGCGACAAGACAAACAAAAACATGAGGGATACCCTTCAATGCCAGGATTGAAAGGGATGGCTTCACACTATATGGCGACCATAAGATGGATAAGAATATTAATCAAAATAAAATCTATATCAAATTCTTTCAGTGGTAGATTCGGCCTACCCTTAAGAGGGTGGTGACAATTTATAACACACAACGCTCCATTCACAGGCCTATCAAGATTTCCCAATAGCCTTGTGAAGATCTTTCTAATCAACAAACATACATCCTATGCACAAGACTGATGACATTAATTCTTACATGGTATTTTACAATCGGTCATCCAAGTTGTGGGCGATACATGCACTCGCAAATTTGGGCATAGAAACAATAGAGCCACGCTTATACTCAAGAAAATATACAACTCATATAAAATGCACAAGAATTTCAATGATAAAGCTTCATTCAAAACAATGTAATCGACATGATAGCAATTCAATCTGGCATAGAAAATAAAAATACTATAAAATAAAATGAAAAGAAATATTTTTAATGAAAAGAACACTAAGTACCTATGTAATTGAGGATTTCCTTCGGCTTTTTCCCACCATGCTTGGTCAAATAACCTGTTCATTGTGAGATGGTGTCGTTGTTATATTCTAAAATAGTAACTTTCTTCATTTTTATTGCCCCCCACTAAGGGGTTTTTTTTCGAATGAAAATCGACATGAATTATTTGCCACCCCACTCTCATAATTTGAATTATGCCTTAATGTTGATGGCAGACCATGACCTTTGTGGGATTTCCTCATGATTTTCATTTAGATTTCAAACAGCTTGATATTGATGATATCGGTTATCAAATTCAATGGAAAAGAAATATAAATATGTATATGTATATATAAACATACTATATATACATGACATTCATTTACATTCACTTATATTTGTCTATATATATATATAGATATATATATATATATATATATATCTATTTGCATATATATATATACATACATGTATATATATGCAGATTATTTGTTTGAAGAGGTTTATGTGTTCCATATGCCAACATTTAATTAAATAAAGAACTTTTATTTCATTTCGAGCATAATTACATATAAACAAAAAGGGATTTTTTCTTGATGTCATATAATGAATTTCTTATCCTTTTTTAATCACACCTTAGAATACTTACTATTATTTTCATCCAATTCTCAAAACACCAAAACTAAAGTAAACAATTTTAAACATGAAATCATGGGTTTATTTTTTCTACAAGTCATTCTTTTTCAATCATTAGAACAATTCAAATAATGCAATTAAGTTCTTCTATATGCCAAAAATTTTGAATGCAATCACCATGCCATTTGTGGTGTGTGCACCTAGATTCCTTCTAGCTTATCATTCGATCCAGCTAAACGATCCTACTTCAAATGTGTTCTCCTCCTTCAACCTGTCACCCTGCAACTATACACACTTGCACTTACCGAGATTCATCAATAACGTTCAAATCATAGTAATATATAAGATAATTCAAACTTCTTTCAATCTTTTCAAAAATATCAAAAGTTGCATTCAACATATTGAATTTCCCCAATAATTCAATTTATCATATTATAATTAAAAATACAATAAAATTAGGTTATGACAAGGTTTCCATCTACGATACCTTTTATGAATCCTTGTTGAAACAATTACTTATCCAACCTTGCATACCAAGCTCTAAGTCCATAAAATGCCTTATTCAACCTGCAGACCATATTAGCATCATCTGATAACTAAAAACCTTTTGGTTACTCAATCCACACCTCTTATTCTAATTCACTATTCAAGAATGCAGTCTTCACATCCATCTAATATACCTTGAAGTATTTATTTTTTACAAAATCCAAAAGCATTCTAATGGCTTTGATCCTTTCCACTAAAGCAAAAGTCTCTTCAAAATCTATTCCTTCCACTTGTGAGTATCCCTTACACACAAGTCTAGCCTTATTTCTGACAACTTTTCCATCCTCATTCAACTTTTTTTTGAAAACCCACTTAGTTCCTATCACATTCTTATTTGTTGGTCATGTGACCAATTCCCAATTCTGATTCTTCTCAATTGGTTCCAACTCTTCATTCATATACTTGATCCAATTCTCATCTTTGCATTCCTCGGCTATAGTTTCAGGTTCTACTTCTGAAAGTAAACAAAATTTTACTTGTTCCTCTATCATAGCAGTTCTTCTTGTCAACACACCTTTTCTCTTATCTCCTATAATTTGATCTTCGGAATGATTCTTATGCACATACTTAGGAGTCTTAGATATCTTTTTCAGATCTTCTTCCTCTTCAATTTTCATATCTTTTTCTTTCTCTTCATCTTTTTCTTCTTCGCCACAAGGGGATTCATCAGATTCATAACCTTCTATCAATATAGAAATTTGATGTGGTTCTTCATCCACTTTGACACTTGTACTTTCAATGATCTTCTTCAACATTTTATTATTGCACTAGTATGCTTTGCTTCTTGTACAGTATCCAAAGAAGATTAATTCATTAGATATTGCATCAAAATTTCCTAAGTTTTATTCATCTCTTCTAATGTAGAATTTACTTCCAAACACTCTAAAATATTTCACAGTAGGAGGTTTACCATACCATAGTTCATAGGGAGTCTTTGAACTGTTTACTCTTACTTTACCTATGTTAAGAATGTAGACTACAATATGAATATATTCTCTCCAATAGACGTAGATTTGATTCTTTCATCATAGTCCTTGATACTTCTTGAACCATTCTATTCTTCCTCTACACAACTCCATTCTGGTAAGGAGTCCTAAGAGCTGCAAATGTCTCTTTATTCCATGATCTTCACAATAATTGTTAAACTCTTTAGAGGTGAAATCACTACCTCTATTAGACCTTAAGCACTTGATTTTCAAATTCATTTCATTCTCAACAATATATTTAGAGGATTTGAAATTATCTAGGGCTTCTGATTTTTGTTTGAGAAATATCACCCAAGTCATTCTAGAATAATCATCAATCAACAACTTAAAATACCTATCACCTTGAGAGCTTCTTATTCTAGTAGGTCCACATAGGTTTGTATGCACCAACTCTAAAGGACCCGTAGTAGAATATTCCTTAGTCTCAAACCTCTTCTTTATTTGCTTCCCAAACTAACATTCCATAAAAATTGCATTGATAGGATTTGTAATCTTTATAAAATATCTCACAGCATCAATAGAACCAATATTTAATAGGTTATCAAAACTTATGTGACCCGTTCTTCTATGTCATAGCCAACTTTCATTGATTTGATACATAAAGCACTTACCACCACTATTTTTGAGCTGATAAATATTACCTTTTGTCCTTATCCTTGCAGCAACCAAATTTCTAGATCTTTCTTTTTTGATTTCACAACCATCATCCTGAAACACCAAATTGTATCCTCTTATGAAGCTAGTGGTCACAAATAAGATCTCTTGGTGCAGTAAGGTCATGGGCCTTTATCACATACTTGATTTATTATGTGTATTTCTTGGATGTAATTACAATGTTTAATGTCAAGTGGGAGAATATTAGGATAGGTGATATTAACCTTGTAATCCTATGTCATTTATGTTGCCACGTTCCTTGAAATATGTTCTAAGGAACATGAGAGAAATTCATTAAATATTGGCATATTGGAATTATATTTTTAAGAGGGGTTTTAATGTTGATGGAGGTTACACATCAAAATGGATAAGGTCACTCTCCTAGGAATCCACTTTGGGAATGTGAAAGGTCATGGATGGGGTGCCTAAGATTGGATATGAAAGGTTGTCTACTAGTGGTCCATCAGGAAGTGGAAGAGTTATCGAAGAATCCAAAAAGATAGGAGTTGGATAGGCTATGGGCTAGGTGCCCATGTTGGAGTCTTGTAGTTTTCATTTAATATTTTATCTTAAATATTGGTAGTCTTAGAAGGGAGTGTGGGTTTTTACAGGTGGTTGTGTACCTCTTGTTTTGGTTTACCATTCATGATTTTACCTCCCACAATTTTTATAAATTGGTGTTATTGGATGGTAGTACTATATTTTGAGTTCCTACAAGTGACATGGTGTTTTCGGGTTGATTAGAGATTAGTAGTGAAGAGTATTACTGTATACTCTCATTTGAATATTATAATACACTTTCCCCTATTTTGTGTGTGGATTTTTTTCTCAAAAGGGTTTCTCCATGTAAATTTGGTGCCATATATTGTTTGTTAGTTTTTCTATTATGATGTATGTTGCAATCACATACTTAAATTTGATTTCATAATCATATTTTTAGATCTGAATTCACTTGCATAAGTTAATATTGCAACTTTTCCTCACCTTGTTTTTAACATAATCAGCCAAAATGTCAAAGAATGACAAGTTAAATAAAATATACCTAGGTCAAATATTAGAAAAAAAATGCATGGATAGATGTGAAGAGCTTTAGAATACCTTTCCAATGTCACAAGAATTGTAAAAATCAAAGATCTATGTAAAAGAAAAATTTGACTTCAATAGGTGGTAAAATATACCAATAGAAAAGTTGATAAAAATTCCTACACTACTAAAAAAATCTTTGAACAACCTTTTCAACAATATCTCATTTTCTTGGGAGCCAAAAATGAAAATGTGACTTCAATAGGTGGTAAAATATACTGATAGAAAATTTTATAAAAATACCTACACTAGTATAAAATGCTCTGAACTAACTTTTCAACAATATCTCATTTGCCATTTTTTTACATTGTATGCCCAAGTTATGAGCTTGGGAGCCAAAAATAAAAATTTGAATTCAATACCTATGGTAAAATGTACCAATAGAAAATATGATAAAAAATACCTACACTGCTAGAAAATGATCTAAAACAACTTTTCAACAATATCTCATTTGTCAATTTTTGACATCGTATGCCCAAGTTATCCCAAAAAGATTAAAAAATAACTCCTTTAGGAAAAATGATTAGGCCCCAGGCCTGCTAGGTTTGCATTAATTATGTCACACTAATTTTAAAAAAATTAGTCATTGGTATATCCCCTTATTTACTGGAATATTCTTCCAAATTGCTAAACTACTAATAGATTTGAGAAAATTATTGTTGATGGATAAAGCTTTCTAGAAAATGCAAAAGTGGTTTTGTGGGTTCACTAGGTGGTTTTGTAGAAATTCATGCCATTGGGTGTTTTTGTAAGATTGTTCACCACTAGTGTGTTGGTGGCTAGGGAAATTAAAATGGCCAGCAAAATAAAAACTTCCCATAAAAATTTAAAAGCCACCAATTTTTATAAAACATTATTGTCATTTTTTTTAATGTCATAAAAATAACACTAGAATTTGCAAAAGAACATGCCAAAATTTCCTACATATGAGGTTGTAAAGATTATATGACACCATACAAATTGTAAAGCCGGACAGATTCCATGCTAATCCATATAGTCATATGGATTCTTATGCATAAATTTTTAAGATCCTAAAAAAATTGTTTGATTTTTTCAAACTCTAATTTCAGCATTTGGAAAGGAGATCTTAGGGTTTTTAGGCATTCTAGATGCAATAGTGAGGTTCATTTTTCTCCAATTTTTGAATGTTCAAGGTTGAATATCTCAAAATAAAAAACAAGGAATTATAGATTTGGAGCTCTGATACCATGATGGAGTTGATTTTTCATCCCTACAACGCCAAAAAATCATATGGAATCAAATAATTGTCACAAAGGGAGATAAAAAATTAAAGTACTTGTTGTAAATTATAAAGAGTTTCGTTAATGAAAATAAAGAATGAATAAAAATGCAATGATAATGAATTGCCCTTGCTAAAAGATAAAGAAACCCTAGATAAAATATTAGGTGGGGACTAAATTAAATCATGACATGTGTCTTCATCCTATGACTTGAGATAAACAAGCACATGACCTAAGTTTAATTATTATATTGTAAAGGGGAATCTAATAATTAATTATGTAACTAAATTTTACTCTAACATATTTTGATTGGTTTTTTAATGCATCTACAATATTATTCAAAGTGTAAAATTTCTATATAATCACTCATCCTCTACCACATTACATTTAAATAAAATGGTACTAGACATCTATGTGCTTTTTCCTCACATGAAATGTCAAGTTGTTTGCCATACATATGAAATTTTGACTTTCAGAAAGAACTTTGATAGCTCCTTGATCAACCTCACATATGAACACAATCTCTTAAACTAATGGCTTTCTTATAAGCATGAGTAGATTCCATGAACTCGTTCTATAAAGTGACAAAAGTTACCACAACCTATCACTTACCCATCTAACTAATAGCACCACCAAATAAAATGAACACATATCCACTAGTGGGTCTTATATTATTGACATATCATGCCCACTTTAGATCCATGAATGCATGAATATTCATTAAGTTTTTGTCCCCTATAGAATCACCATGATAATAAATAGATTACTTCAAGTAACCTCATAAATATTTGAATACCCTCTTAAGTGCAACATAATGATATCATCTAGGATTAGCCATAAAGTATCTAAAGACTCTCATTGCTTGGACAATGTCTAATATGATATATACCAATTTATACATAAAAATGCCAACTAAAATGGTGCAAGGAACAAAAACCATATCCTTTATCTCTATGGTTTCATATCACATTGCTCAACAAAATTTTAGTTCCCACAAAAATAGGAACACTCGATGGTTTACTATCTTCCATATTGAAATATTGTAATACAAAATTCACATACTTTCTCTAGCCCAACTAAAAATATATGTTCACTATATCTTATGACCTCTATACCCAATATATACAAGGAAAATATCAAGTACTTCATCTAAAATTATGTTAAAATCTAAGACTTCAAAGCACAAATCATATCTTTACTCTTACCAAAAATAGCATACATCTACATACAACATGATAACAAGGAATTAGTCATTGTCTAGTTTATAGTAAATATAATGACTTGATTTAGATCTCAAAAAACCTAATCTTAATACAAAGGAACCAAAATTCTAATACCACATTCTAAGAGACTATTTGAGACCATTAAATATTTTTTTAATTTTAAAATAATTACTCATTACTTTACCAACACAATGTTCTTACTATGTCATGTAGATTGTTTTAATCCAACTCACCATGTCACCATGTTGTCTTTACATATAGTTTTTCTATCTTTAAACAAAAAGTTGTTATAAATAATAGGAACTCGATAGATGTTAGCTTAGGAGCTAGGGAAAAAAATTTCACCAAAGTCTATCCCCTCAACCTAGAAATATTCTTTCATAACCAATCTATCCTTGCACTTTCTAACACCACCATCTAAACTAATTTTCTTCTCAAACACCCATCTATATTTGGTAGGATTATGTCTATTAGACAAAAAAATGAAGTCCCATGTGTCATGATTTTTCAATGTAGCCAACTTATCATCCATGACCACTTTCTAGTACTCATAACCATCCATCTTAATTTCATTTTTCATAGTTCTAGGCTCATTGATATTATTAATCAAAGGAAATAAGAATCTCCAATTCAGAAGGGTATACTTTTTTGGTTGTTCTCTCTCCCAAGTGGACCTCCTTAAATTATAAGTTGGAGGTTATACCTCATCTTTAGAACTATTGTAAGTGTTTGAGCTCTCATCCCAAGTCCTTCACAATATTTTGGTTTAACCTTATATATCTTTAGGGTAGTTGAACCACATCTTTCTTCCTATCCTCTTCTAGTTGCAACATTGTTGAAGAAGGTTTTATATAACTGAAAATAACACTTCTATTGTATAAAAATATCTCACCCATAAGGTCCCAAATATTGTACCCTTTCACACCAACACCAAAACTAATGAAGATACATTTTATCACCTTGTTCTCTAACTTTGATAAATTTTCCCTAGTCACATGTTCATATGCCTTGCATAATAAAAAAAATGAGTATATTGTTGTCATGGATTTTTTCCTATCCATGCCTTCATAGAGGTCTTGTCAAAAATAGCTAATGTAGGATACCTATTAATTAGGTAATAATTCATAGCAACCGATTCTACCCAAGATTTCTACTCTAATATGACTCCACTGCTCATATGCCATCTCCATCAATGTCGTGTTCATTATTTTTACAACTCTATTTTGGTGAAAGGTATATGGATTTTTCTTATATCTCTCAATTATTTCTCTTTAAACTGTAAGGAAAATTAAATGGTGCGGAAACGCTTTCCTAACACTAAAACCACAGAGGAGACATGCAAAGACCAGTTTTAAAACATTAAAATACATAAGATGAACACATGCAGGGAAAACAAGAGTAACAAATATAAAATGGTTTCAGAGATAACACCAAATTTACATGGGAAAACTCTTTCGAGTAAAAAACCCACCACACCAAGAGAAAGAAACTTTGTATTACAGTAAGAAAAATATTACATACAAAGTTACAACCCTCACTCTCTAATAGTTAGCTCACAGTAGCACTCATTGTTACAATGCTATTTCGACATACAGCAAAAAACCCAAGACTCCCTCGACCTCTCTTGCAATATTATCAAATATGTTATATCAATTACATGTCAAGACCGACTATTACTAGTCCCTCTACAACCACCAATTAGAGTACATTAAATTAAGTTCTTCATTGACACGCCAAATTGATCTTGGATCAAATCCACCTGCAATCTTGCATCGAGCCACTCCCCAATAAATTCGTTGCAGAGAAAACACAATTTGGGCTCTTCCAATCGCCAAAATCTAATCACACAATAATTGCATAAGATATCGCTTTTCACCAATCCAGCTTCTAGCAATAAATGTTGTGCAACAATGATGCAAAAACAACCGATAATAAAATGCCACGTGTCGCACTGCCATTTGTTTTGCTGCTTGGTTGAGCTCCCTTTGCTATCGCTAGCCATTCCATCACGTTTTAGGGCTGACAAAATCTGAACACACCAAAACACAGTTCGCTAGCAATATCAGGTTCCACACGCCATGCATCCATCACTCACACACTCTGCTCGTCCTATGTGGAATCCGTTGGAGCTCCTTCGGGGAATCTCTAGCGACATCCGCTAGATTCCCTAGGGAACTCCCGAGACACCGACAAGTGTCCACAGCCGAACACCCCCTTGCATAAACTAACTCAGGGGGGGGCACCATCAGTTCATTGTGCTCACCATTTTGACAAGCTGCCACACATCAAGTGCATAGCCGATTCCACTCGGCTAAAAAGGTAAACAATAGTACTCTCCTTTGGATGCCATGGAAAGTAGCCAGCATCGTCGAATGAAGCTGATAGCAGTCGTTGATGGAAGGCATCGAAAAATAGATAAGACAAAGCATTTCCTTTCATTGATAGACAATTGTTTCACCAAAAAAGGTGAGGCAACCAACATTTTTCCAACTCCATGCTCATCGGCCCATCACTATAACAACCCTTGGAGCCTCGTCGATCAAACAGAGTCTCAGTGACCAAAGGGTCGAGTTGACCTAAAGGAAAACACCACGGTAAAGCGATATGGGCATAAATTCATCAAGCCTTTAACAGAGGTCCAATCCAGTAAGTTGAGGCACATTTTCCAACAAGCTCCCACTTGACGAAGACTTACTGGCTTCCTCCAAACTTCGAATTCATTTGCGATCATAAGCCCCAAGGCCCATTGAACTTGCACACCATTTGAACTTATTTGTGCTTATTGGCTTTGTCAATGCATCAGCAACATTCTTCAGAGTATCCACCTTCTCTAAAGAGACCTTTCCATCTTCAACCATATCTCTCACGAAGTGATACTATATGTCGATATGCTTCATCCTGGCATGGAAAGTTGGATTTTTCACCAAACAAATGGCACTTTGACTATCATAGAAAATAGTGATATGCCCTGCAATAAAACCAATATCAGAACATAAGTGACTGAGCCAAACAACTTCTTTGCAGGCGTGATTCGCTACCATGTATTTTGCTTCCATTGTGGACAAAGTGACTACAGCCTACCGCTTGCTCATCCAACTAATTTCACCACCATTTAACATGAAGGTGTATCCACTAATGGATCTTCTGCTGTCAATGTCCCCTCCCCAATCAAATTCTACATATCCATGAATGTTGAGAGTTCTCTATGATGCAACCAAATTTCCATGGTAACACAAAGCACATTATGAGGTACCTCTCAGATATCTAAACACTCTCTTTACAGCATCCCAATGCATCCTCCCTGGATTTTCCATGAATCGGCTGAGTACTCCCACTGCTTGGGCTATGTCTGGCCTTGTACAGACCATCGCATACATTAGACTGCCAACAACACTCGCATAAGGCACTCTGGTCATGTCCTCCATCTTAGTAGCATATTTTGGACAATCTTGTATAGATATTTTTGTTCCTTGTGTAATTGGAACAACTAGTTGCTTGCAATCACTCATATCAAATCTCTCCATAATAGTGTTGATGTACTTACTCCAGCTGACCCAGAGCTTTATGTCATTTATGTCCTTGGTTACCTCCATCCCTAGAATATACCTTGCTACACCCAGATCTTTCATTTCAAACTTTACAAATAACTGATATTTAAGATCAAAAATCATAGACTTACTATTTCCTATGAACAACATATTGTCCACGTATAGGGTAATTATAATTATACAATCATTTTCAGTTTTGAAATGCACACAATGATCAGATTTTGATCTAACAAATCCCAATGACAACACAAACGTGTCAAAATTCTGGTACCACATTCTAGGAGACTGCTTCAAACCATACAGAGATTTCTTTAGTTTGCAGACCAGGCTTTCTTTACCTTTTTCAACAAAATACTTAGGTTGGGATGTGTAAATTTCTTCTTTCAACTCTCCATGGAGAAATTTTGTTTTCACATCCATATGCTCGATCTCTAAGTCATATGCAACTACAAGTGACAACAGAAATCTAATAGATGTCAGCTTAGCTATAGGGGGGGGAAATTCTCCATAATCAATTCCTTCTACCTAGGAATACCCCTTTGCAACCAACCTTG
>CM021103.1:254295651-254331244 GCA_007115665.2 Sequoiadendron giganteum
CAAAGTCACAAAACATCAAAATCCCCAAAAATGTTACGCTTTGAGTAAAAAAAAGTCAAACTACGTGGTCTTTGTGTGTACAAAATAGGCAAGAATTGTCATCCATTGAGGCCTTAGGTCAGTCCCCTTAGGTATCTATCATGCTTTATTCCAATTTACTCAAAACATTCAAAATATAGAAAAAAAACATTCAAAAAATAGAAAAGACCAAAAACATGTTCTTATCCAACCAAGTGAACTACTATCTTCTGCGTGTATAACATAGGCAAGGCTTATATTTGATGTGCCCCTAAGGCCCTAAGTTAGTCCCATGAAAACAACAACAAAAAACATTAGAAAAATCTCAAAAAATAAAAAATATCCTACCTCCATCATCATCAACCACAAATTTTTTTCATCCATAATAAACATATCGTCACACTCACACTTTGACAACACAAACAAAAAACAACACAAACATCAAAATAAAAAATTCCAAAGTGAAGATTGAAACGATTAGACAACTATTAAGTGAAAACAAGGACAAAATGTAAACTACCTATCTATTAACAATTCACCAACAACATCCTGAGATATGTCTTAACAAATCCATTCCTACAATAGACATCATCAACACCGGATAACAACTTGAAACCTCAAAATATCTATGGCAAGTGATACTGCAACATTTTTTATCTTTTTATAGTCTTATCTTTTTGATTTATCATAATACCACATTCCCAAGATCTCTTGAGGATGTCCATAAGGATTTAGAGAAGAAGGAATGGTGGTATTAACTGTTGATTTTTGTTAGTTTTGTTTGTAAGATGTTTTTGTAATACTACCATGGTGAATACTTGTTTTTTTTGTGTATGGAAGTTTTTTTGAGGTAATTCGTGTAGTAGTTGCATATTAGGTATTTCATACCTCTCTATGTAATTGGTTCTAAAAGTTTAAACACAACTCAACCATATATTCTAACAAGGTTTTCGTATGTCTGGTATGAGAAAGAATATTCTTTGTATGCTAAGTCAAAGTCCACACAATGGATACAAAGCCACCTTAGTTATTTATACCTCGGTGCATCGTATCTATTTGCCACATCAAAAAGGATTGTTAAAAATATGAAGTTTCTATGCAAAAAAAAGAAAAACTCATCAAACTAACAAACATAAAATTTCTATCTATAATCTAACATTTCTTCTAACTAACAACATCCATCCTAGATCACAATATCATTAGTTCCATATCCATCATACATCCACAATTTTTTCAATACATATCATGACCATAATGAGGAAATAAAAGAATCATACATCATGTATATCATACATTACATGTATAGGATATCATCATTCATTAACATCCATCATATACATAATCGATCATCCACATCACATGCATACATTAGAAAAGTACAAAAACACTTATAATCATACATCATCATCCATAATCATCACATAACACATAATGAGTTTGAATCGAAACATGTATATCTCATATATATCATCATAAAAAATGAGGTGTTGAGTACATCATAAAATAATATTTGTGATATCATGATACAAAAAGAATACATATATATAAGGCCTCAACTAGGTCGATGAATGTATATACAAAACAAGTCTATAAAGTCTCTGATATAAAATACATTATAAAGATAAAAAATAACTGAGCCCCTGCTGGCCATCCCGAGGTGGAGACCTCGACTGATGCTCACTATGATGAGGGGATGGATGAGGTATGACAAGAGAACATTTGACTAAGTTCTCACTTGACTCTGCCCCCGTAGCTATAATGGGCTCTCCAAAGTGCGACTTTCGCTGAGATTTGGGTAAAAAGGCTTCGTAAAGTGTGATAGTATGTCACCTTCTATACTAGCTTCTCTCGCTCAACCTGATGTTGAGCCATATGAATAGATGTGGCTAAGGAAATCTCTGTAGAATGTATTTGTTAACTCTCTATCGCCAGCTCCTATCAAGTTGCATCCCTCTCCTATCCAGCGACATTTCACTTCGCAGTCAAAATGAGAACTCATGCCTCTACAACCTATCGCCACATAATCTCTATGTCTCTAGCAATAGTCAACTGTACTATCAAAACTACCACTACTGCATCACTAGGTGGAGGAGGGGGACCTTGTGCCTAATCGTGCTACATAAGATCATATTGCTGATCCTGATGCCCATTCTGCCTAGCTCTAGCTGCTTGACAAAAATCTCAAGTGCTGTCTCTCCCCTTTGCACCTAGTGATACCTGCTCTCCCAATAGATAGCACACCACCTATAGGATTTGTAAAGTGAAGATGAATCTTCCTAGCCCACCATTGATCATAGTATGGTGTGGTACTAGGATTTGCGTGTCCAACTGGCCACCCCCATACGAATGGAACAAGTGATTTGAACTCTACCACAATAGCATCCCGATCGACTTGTTATCCCCATGCTTTGACCTCTCGAGTGGTCCTGCCAAAGCATGCATGATACTCATCTGCGAAATAACCTCGTCTCTTGCTAAACTAGAAAAAAACATGATTAGGAAGATATCTCTCTAGCAAAGAATGAACACAATTGATAATCCAATGAGTTTGTCTGCAAAAGGGAAGTTTCTCCTGGTCATTATGCCATGCATCACAATCCAAATATGGCCTCGAAACAAAACCTTGCATATCATCACTCACATAATGCCAGTAATGTAGCTACTTGGGCCAAGTGTAGTGAAGAAAACTACCATATCTATACGAATAGGGATCCTCTAAATCCTGATCCAAAATGCCATCGAGCCTAGTAATTGGGATATGCTCCCATGCCCATACATAAAGCAACATCACACTAGCAGAAATGGATCTACCTCCATGATAAGTGACCTCATGTATATCTCTGTATAAATGGCCAAGGAGACATGAGCCCAATGCATATCTAGTACCATGCTCAAACATATACTCAATGCACACACCCCAACCAATGGGAAACTGTTGGCCTCATTGATTAGGAATGATGAGCCTCAAGATCAAAGCACATAGAACCAATGAGATGAGATCTGCATTGCTAGCAAACAAAGATAGGTCTATTTCTGACTCTGAAACTCGAACATGCATCACACCAAGGACTTGACACATAATATGTGCACCCTTTCGTACAAAATAGGTCACAAGCTCTTTGTGGATCAGAACATGAAGAATCCTCCAAGGTAATAGAAGCCTCGCTAGTAGTTAAGTGAAAGGATGATGTCTCAAAATGCCATCTCTCCACGAGGGAAATCATCATAGCTCTACCGCATCTAATCATGAGCATGTAGAAAATGTGTTATAACATCACAAAATCTAGAACATCTTGCTCTAGCTCATGAAACCCAGTGATCAAATCAAATAGCTCGCGCGATCGTCGCTCTTTAGAGTAAAGAGATTTGAGACCCGCATACAACCATTCAACCCACAACGTTAACAATTGCTATGAAAACATGAAATGAATCTATGATTGCAAATAAACTGGCTCCAACTTCAAATAATAGCAAAAGGGCCACTTTTTGTCAATTACGACGAATTTATTGACAAAAGTAGTAAAACTGGCTAAAAGCGGTTACTGCTTGGTCGAAAGCGATAAAGAAAAACAAAAGCACTAAAATTTTTAAAAGTGAAAATATTTGTCAAAAGCGAACATTTTTATCAAGGGTGGACAAAACAAACCAAAAAATTCAAAAAGTTCAAAAACAAAAGCGATAAAGTTTATCAAAAGTGAACATCTAATTCAAGTGTGAGCATAAAAAACAAAAGCGATATGCACAAAAAACATCAAAAGCCGTCATTTCGATGCAAAAGTGAAAAATTCACAAAACTACCGCTTATGCCTAAAATATTTTCATGCATTTATTACACAAAAGTGACAAGTCAAAAACATGAAAGGAAAGGGTACATACAGGGGCACCGATGCCTGCAGGCCACTCGAACTCATGAACCACATTCGTGCGATGTGGGGCTCCTTAAATCCTCGCCATAGCACTTCGACAATTGACAAATCACAAAATCTTGAGGCAAGAAATTACTATAGGCTCAAAATAAAAATGAGGAGAATTACACCCTAATTACCTCTATTAACCTTCCAAACCTTAATTTTTTACCTAGGAAACCTTCCTAGGTTGAAATTAGGATCTCTCGAGAACATCTGAACTATCAACGAGGGTCCTATAAGTTTAATTTTTTGTCCTCTATACATCTGAACTAAAATAAACCATTGTTGCGAGCTTGACCCGCAAATGATTTTTCCAGCCAACCTCTTGAGGGGGCAGCCCAACATCCTACCATCTTTCCGCTGATCTTCGAGACATATAAAATCTTTGCAAATCGTGATCTTAACATTGAATTATTTGAAACAAAGCAACTGGTACTTTGTCTCAAAGAGGGGCAAAATGTAGACATGTAAAAATGACCTAACACTTATCACACATCCTAAATGCATTTTCTCATCATCAACATCATTATCACCTAATATCACTACATTTCACATCAATTACATAAAAAACCCTAATTTCCTCAATTAATTGAATAATATTACATTATTTAATTAATTCACCTTTTCATCATTTTTGACTAATTAAATAGATTTTATTTATTTAATAAAGTCCTAATATAACTTTATTCCTTCTGATTAATTAAATAACATCAATTATTTAATTATGTCACTAATTTAGCCTATTCCCCTCAATTAATTAAATTATTAAAACATAATAGTGTAATTAAATCACTTTCCCTTAAACATGAATAATTGAATAAATTATTCAAAACTTCATTCAAAAAGGTCAAAACAAACAAATACAACTTTGTTTGCAAAATTCAAACACGACTTGCACGTTCAACTAAAAAAGATTAATTAATTAATTCAAAATAATTAATTACCTTCAACCCCTTTTATGATTGAGAAAATTGTGATCCCTCGATTGCTCACCTTGGTTGGCCTACTGATCCATTTATTTCCTAACCGATTCATCTATTCTTTAATCCCACAGAAGGCTCAACTTGATTTCTTCAATCCCATTGAAATCTCAATTTATTTCCTCAATTCCACTAAACACTCAAATTGATTTCATCAATTACACCAATTATGTAATCAAAATCCATTGATTCTTCCCATCTAATTCCTCTCAACATCTTTCAACCGTTGATCAGGATATTCTACTACGCAATCTTGAGCATTCATTTCAAAACACAAAATCTATATAACAACCTCATTTCTTCTCAAAAATGATTGGAGAATCAAATCTTTTGCACAATGAAGTAATGTAAAATTAGTCATTGATTTCTTGGAATCTTTTACATACACATTCAATCAACATTGCACAAATTTGGAGCTTTTGCAAAGCATATAATGGAGGCTTCACATTGATACAACAACAATCCAATATCATTGTGAATACAATTCGACATGGGATGGTAACACTAGATGTTTTATGAATTCATTTTATGTTCTCTCCTTTGATTGCAATATTTGATTTCATTTCTTTGTAGTTTCATTTCGTGAGTAATGGGTATGAATCTAAGTCTTTCATTTAAATTAGATTAATTTTTAATTCATTTATGATTGATTACTTCATGCTTACCGATTTCCCCCTTACACAATTGGATAATTTCCAATGGGTTTGTACTACATTGTTCCATATTTTTCTTTGCTTGTGACATAGTAAGGGGTGGTATGAATCTGTTGACACTAATTTTTTTTTAGTTTTTGGATTTTGTATTTTTTGTTTGGATTTTGTGGTTTTGTAAATATTTTGGGTTTTTGAAATTTTGAGAAATTATACTAATAAAAAGATAGAATATTAAAAATTATAATGCTTAAAAATAATAAGCTCTCCGTTAGGTTTTAGATGGGGAGGTTTTAATCTAACAACAACAAACACAAAAAACACATGGCCAATCCTAAATCAATAAGGTGGGAGTGCTAACTACTTAGTGTAGGCTCACTAGCCAAATGCTAATATCCCAAGATTAGTGCAAGACATTTATCTTTCAAGAGTAATAAATAGGGATCCAATGGCACAAAGGCTCAAATTTTCCCTTTCTTTGGAGGTGCTAAGACCTTTCCCAAAGATCTTATATCTCTACTTAGGGAGATACATGGCGAGTAGCTTCAGGCATGATACTATACCTTAAACCACACTAAGCAATGACTGAAAGGTCTTAAACTAGGCTATAAAGGTTTTTGGGGGAACCCTGTATATGCCACAAGGGAGCATGAGGCCTAATCCATAAATTTGAAAATCAAATAAATTCAATTATCCAAGAGAAGAGGGTAACCCACCCTTCTCCTTCACTTCCCCAAGGTATAAAGTTCTTGGTGATTTAGCCTAAACGACAAACTCACAACTTACAAGAGGTGTGTCTTTTGATTCACCCCTTGCTATTTATGCTCCTCTAGAACACTAGAGTTGAGGTTTTCCTCTAGGGTGATGAAATCCTTAGACATGCCCCCAAAAAGAAAAGGAAAAAGTAGTGTTTCTAATTCTCAAGATCACATAAAGCGTGCAAGAGAAGAGCATACACACACTCTTTTGGGATTAAAAGACAAATATCCTTTGATTACCCAAATTGAAGTGTGAATTTTGTTTTAATCCCAAAAATCAATGATTATAAAAAACACAAACAAACAAAGCACACATAAAAATAAAATGTCAATAAACTTGTCTTCTTAATACCACCTTGCAAAACCAATTTCGCTAGAAGTTTTTTTTCTCTTTGGCTTGTGAAAAAATGATTATTTATGTGTTTTTCTCTTTCATGGAAAAGTGGTGCATTAAATGGCTAGTTAAAAACATACAAAAGATTTAAAATTAAAAAAAAACTAAGCACACCATTAGAACCCTTGTGAATTTTCTATATGGGTAAAAGTACAAATCTATGTCACACTTTCGGCCAACTTATCAACACAAGTGAATTTTAGTATTTATAACTAAAAATCAATTTTAGTCAAACATATGATCTAGTAAGATTCATTCTAGATAAGTTAAATATGCCCACAAATTTTCCAACTAAAATTGCTGGCTAAATGCATATGTAGCACCACTTTGAGGCCAATTTACTAAAAAAATAAAATTATTTGAAAATTTTAATGTTTCAACAATTCCTACTCATATAAATAATATTTTTAAAAAAATGTAAAAAAACCCTTTTGAAAATCCATAAGTGTAGTTTTCAAATATATATTTATTTTAATAGTTTAATTAATATTTATATTTTTACTAAAAGTAGGTAATCAACACAAAAATACTAGGTTGATTACCATGTCAAGAAAAATACTAAAACTTATTAATTTTTTTAAAAAAAATATGATGCCCTAGATAAAAGACTCTAGATTAAGACAGTATAATTTATCTTTTATTTTAGATGAACCTGTAATATAAAAGTTGACATCGAGTGGAAACAACTTTGTTTTAATACACTCACATTTAAATATTTATTTAAAAATATATATTTATTAAAATTGAAAAAATAATATCCATGCCCTAAAGTGTCAAGCTATAAATATACACACAAAATTTGAAGGAAAAAAAGAAAATTTACTATATAAAGCTTGACATCTCATGTAACATCATTTTTCAACATTTTATCAACATCTAAATTATAGAGTTAATTTATAAAAAATTATATTCAAATAATTTTTTAATTTTGTCAAAAAAATAAAAAAACATAAAATATACTAAAAAATACACATTTTATTAGTTTACATCATTTCAAAATTCAAAACATATATGCCACTTTCTAGTGATTCAAGTTTAAAAGTTAGACCAGTGTTGGTTGTTTCCTTTATAAAAGTGTGACACGACTTTGTACTTTTACCCATGTATATATTTTTAAAAATCATCAAAAAGTTCTTGGAGGCTTATCCCTAATGACAAAATCAAACTTCCAAGAGGCGTGTCTTTTGATTCACCCCAATTATTTATAATCCTTTGGAACACTAGAGTTGAGGTTGTCCTCTAGGATGATGAAATCCCTAGACATTCCCCCTAAAAAGAAAAGTAAAATGTGATGTTTCTGATTCTCAAGATCATGCAAAGCATGTGAGAGAATATCATACATACACACTCTTTCAAGATTAAAAAATAATTATTCTTTGATTACCTAAATTGAAGTGTGAAATTTGTTTTAATCCCACAAAGAAATGAGTAAAAAAAGAACAAACAAACAAAGCACACATAAAAATAAAATGTCAATAAACTTGTCTTCTTAATACCACCCTACAAAACCAATTTATATTTTTTTCTCTTTGGATTGCAAAAAAAAGGATTATTTATGTGTTTTGCTCTTTCTCAGTAAAAAAGTGATGCTTTAAAAAATTAGTTAAAAATATGCAAAAAATTTCAAAGCAGAAAACTAAGCACACCATTAGAATCCTTGTGAAACTTATAAATTGAAAGAAAACATCAAAAAACAATTTTGTATGTGTGCTTGTTTGAAGTTTGAAACTTAAACACTCACTTTGACTGATTATATATGATTCTAGTTGCTGATTTGAACAAATAACCTAATTCAAAGTGTCCACATTAGACCTAGCTTTCTAATGCTTGCAAAAAGTTGAAAATCTGATTAGTGGTTTGAAAGTTATGCTTGTTTTACTATAGGTTGTTATTTTTGATAATTGCAAAGAGGAAGAGAAAGCAATTCAAGGCCAAGTATTAAACCTTTGTCAATTAATTTTTTACCAGAAAATGAAATAAAAATAATTATTAACAAAATTTTAAGATGTGCAACAATAAATTTATAGTCCAAAATTACAAATCCGTACAAATGTACAGATTAACAAAGAAAGTGCCCGAAAAAATGCATTTTTTAGTTTAAAATGTTATCCTGCACCAAAAAATGGTCTGGTCTATATGAAAATTCATTTCTTGGCCCTTTCAAAAATAACTGTGATGTTTGTTTCTCCTCAAGAAGCCCCTACAAAGGTTGATTTTCAAAACCTCTTGAAAGTACCTATAACCTGCGAGATAAAAATATATTAGAAACTCATAGATACAAGGTTAGTCAAAAAAGGTTAGTGTTCACATCAAGTTCACCAAATGTAACCATTGAAATTAATAAGCTAGAAATTAAAAGAACTTGAATGCAAACAAATTATAATTAAATTACTTCTAACCTACAAAATCCACTGCAAACTTAAAAAATGATTGGTGTTGCTTTATCTTGAAGGTGTAGATGCATGATTTTTGCAACATAACACTAGACTTGATTGATGATTGATTGATTTTGGATTTTGATAAAGTGTGATTTCTTAGATATATGGTCGATGCCAATGATGAAGAAAAGGACTGAATTTATAGACCTAGGAGATGTGGATGAGGATAAGGACCCGAGTTAAGGATATTTCATGTAATATTTCTTCCTCAAGATCCTCAAGCAAGAAAGTAGTTGTAACATCTATTTGCTCCACTTCTCAATCATAAGTAATAACAATAAAGTATATGAATCTAATAGTTTTACAATATAGGAGAGAAAAAATAAGCAAAACAACTCCATCAACATGTTGTTAGGAGAGGCATTTCAACCTTGCATCCTAATTCCATAAACACAAAAATATATTTTTTAGGCCATAAAACACAAAAATGCATTTTTGTGCTATAGAGGTTGATTTTGACCCCTTAAAAATATCAAAGTAGACCTTGATTAGATCAAAATAGGTATGGTGGGGTTGAACTCTCCAAATTATTCAATTAAAAAATAGGCTCAATTATCTTTTCAAATCAAAATTTATGGCCTCTAGAAGTTAGGCCCCCCACATTAGAAATGCAAGAGCATCAATGACACATAAGAGAACCATAAGAGGGAGTTACACTTTTTGACCAACTTACAACACATGCTATGACACATCATAAGGTATATTTGAATGGATAAAATGAAGCCAAAATGGAGTGCCAAAGCTAGTGATTGTATTATGACAAGCTTGTGATAGGTGTACGAACTGATATTTTTATCCTATAGACATCTTAGGATTTAGGTGTTAAATTTTGATTACATATTTGGGAGCCACATTTTGCGTGGTTTTAATCCATGGATTCCTAATTACCATTTGATGGTTTAATATATTGCTTCTTCAATTTATTAAATGCTTAAGATGGAGGTTTCATTATGAGTGTTGCAAGTACATTGGTTTGGAGTGGGGTGTTCTCACTCAAAAGAGTTTTCTCCACATAAATTATTGTGTTATGATGTATTTATTTTGTGTTTATTTCTTTGTAAATGTATGATAAATTTAATTTTTGTACATACCTTCTCACATAGATTAGTGTAGGAAGCATATTCCTTCCTCGATTTCCTTTCATTTGGTATCAAAGTTTGATCATCTTAGGTCCTAGGTATTAGGGTCATGGCTTTTTTAATCTAATCTTAGTTTGAGTGGGAGCTTACACATAAGGTTTTATTGCAAAAAAGTTTCAAGCATATCAATGATAGAGATGGATAGGTTAGTTGGCACTAACTTTGAGTTATGGAACTTCAATATGGAGGTTATTATTGTAGATACAAATCTATAGGTTGTTGTATCTAGATCCAAACCAATTATAAATTTGTTGGTAAATACATTTGTTGCTATAATATTTCATTGCAATCAACATGAATCACCCAAGGGGTAGTAACAAATGGTTACAATAGTTGGAGAAATTGTCATTAAACAAACAAGTTTTCTCTACATTTGAGAGGGGCATCTCCCTCATATGATGGAGGTGTTTATATTTTTGTGTAATTTTAACCATAACATATGAAAAAGGAAAAGAGGGGGAAAGGGAATAAAAGAGTAAGAACAAATAAACACTAGATAGATCAAACATGTTCATAACTATTGAGACTACTCAACATGAATGTGGAAGGAAGAAAGGAGAAAAGAGTGTATAAATTGAATAGATACAAAATTCATTTCACACATGATATTAACAAAAAAAGGAATAAAATATGTAGATTTATCAAATAGAGTCCGAAGTTCAACAAATTTGCACAACAATTATTACTTCAAAATGAAAAAAATTCAATGAATTTTATAAATTTCAAAGAAAGATCTCAAAAATAACAATAACATAATATAACATAAAAAAACATTATACTTGAATGATTGAAGACTACAGTGTTGGTTGAAGTGCTATTACTTAAAAAATTCACAGAAGCATGAAGTCTTTTGTCTCCCTCTACAATTTGATGTGTCTTTCACCCAAAACTAATAACAAATAATAAAATTTTAGTAGCCCCTTTACCATCTCATACTTAACATTTTATAGGGAAATATTTCCCTTTCTCTTGTAATTGCTCAACTAACCTTTATTTCAGGTTTACAAATACTTTATAAATAAAAATAATTAATTCTTATGAATAACCCTAAAAATATTTCATTATAAAGATTATAAACAATAACATTATAATAAAATATTAACTCTTCATATTATTTTATATGCATATGAATTTCACATCATAACATTTGATGTGTTGGTTGTAGTTAGTTATTCCTAAAGCAATTTCTTGAATGGTAGGCATGCGTTATTAATGTTCTACACCTAATCTTGATAGAAAAGTTAATCAATAAAATCAACAACTCATTAATGTCTTACAGTCATTTAATGCATTACTTATACCTAATTCCACACATGATCCTCTGGATGATAAATTTTTAGGAAATAATTGACACCATGGTCTTCAAAACATAAGGTTTGGAGAGCATGACAAGTCCTCTCCACAAACATAATCATTTTTACCATAAGGTTTGGAGAGCATGACAAGTCCTCTCCACGAACATAATCATTTTTGCTTTAATTTCTTTCAATGTCTACAATAATTGGTGATAAAATGCTATCTATTTCTAGTTTTACAAGTTTGCAAATTTTGAAAAAAATAATCTTTTATTTGAAACAAACACATGCTCTCTCGTGTAGTAAACATCATACATGTCCAATTCAACCTTTAGAAAAGTCCATAACATAATAATAATTCATTGCCCGAATTTAGTGTTTTCCCATTTAAATCTAATTCCTTCCATATATCATTAAATCACCATCTTTTGAAGGTGATTATGACTGTCATTAGTATCCAATATGAAGTCTTGAAATGGAAGGTCATTCTCAAGAAGTGAGGTGTTTTGTCAAATTGTGAGCAGGATTGATCTTTATTGCTGAGATTTAGGGCTTGAAACTGTATGTGATTTTTCTCTTGCTGCATTATCCTGAAAAAGGAAAGGAAAGGTCCTTTTATAGTCCATGATACCAGGCAATCTGTTTTTGGGTCTACAGATGGCTTACAATATATGAGACTCCTCGTACTCCTAATGTGAGGGAGGCACCTAACTCATGCTCCACAAGACAAGGTGTACATACCTTACTCCCTGCAGGATTTGAAGTTGTGACCTCTCTTTCAAGAGTACAAATTCTCCACTACTAAACCAACTGATGATAGATCATAGAGTTTGATCCGAAATATCAATACTAAAAATCACAAAATTTCAAATAAAAAATCTCAACAATATTATCATGGACCTGGCTTACTGCAGTTATGCATGCATATTTGATAAAAATCAACTTACCTAATAATTACAAAGCTACCAAATTATGATACCAGCCATGTGAGAAAGCTGACAGGTTGGGGCTCTCTATGTACTGTTCGAAAGCCCCCATTTTGGCATAGTCAATGGGGAGATGCTATTCCTGGTAAAAGACATGGAGATTCCAATGCCTTTTCAACAATCCATCTCAAATGGCGCCTCTAATTTTGGCATTCCACGTGAACGAGTTTCTTTGAGGCATCTTGCGCTAACTTAGTTCCAGAACTATCATTTTGGCACGGCTAGATGAGGATTTTGGTGATGGAATCTAACTTTTAAATCCACAAATAAAATTTGTTTAAACATCTCTAAAGTTTCTTTCTAACATATCCATTTGAACGTTGTCTTTGATCATGGCATTCCAGTTTGCGAATACATTTTGTGAAGTGTCTGGTGTTCTTTGCAGGATTGCAGAGGTTGTGGGAAAGTTTACTAAAATGTCTGTGTAAGGAGTAAAAGTCGAAACAGCCTTTACTCTTTTTATTTTGTTTTTACTTTTATGATCTTGAAAAACTTTCACTTATGCGAGGAAAGGAGGATCAGATAGTCAGATAGCTATTTTATTTGGCACTTTTCCTTACTTCCTTGTGGGCTCACAATTATGTCCTTATAAGAATTTCCAAACGGTTTTGTACTTTTTGCTTTATAACCTTGTGGAAATTTAGAGTTTGTGAGGACGTGGGGACCAAAAAGAGATAAGGAGTTGGAGTGAGGCAGTAGTTTTCTATGGGTCTACAAACTTACAAGACCAAGGTTGTCCAAATGCAAGATATCAATGGAGACAAGGATTTGGAACATTCTCTTAATGGTCTAAAATGTCTATGAATTCACAAAGCATATGCATTTAGGTGATGTATAATGGGAGATGTGAAATCTAAAAGGAAGTCTAAACAAGTTCATGATAAATTTGTCTTTATGTGTAATACAAAGAATATGTAGAGATATAGGGATTATAAGATTGCAAGGAAATGGAATGTCTTAGAAAAGGTTTCTTAGAAGGTCAAATTTTGTGTAATGCATATAAGAATAGACTTTGTAAAAATTCTAAACTACAAAAGGAAGCAATAGTAGTATCATAGGGTCTTAAATCATAGTTTCTTAAGACCCAAAGTTCCATGCAAAGCTATTAGATTGTTTTGTGAGAATGCAAGGATGACATGGATTTATACCAATTTTTTTTAATCAATGAGAACTTTTTATTTCTACAAAACCTTCAAAGCTTAGCCTTTTTTTGGCTCTTTTTCCACACAACTCTAGATGAATTTTTCAAAGATATGAAATTGATTTCATCATAAATAAATCATTTTGAACATATGAGTGGAGTAATTCAAAGGCAATAAGATCAAAAACCAAACCTAGACCCCAAAAAAGCTATCTTATGAGGAACAAATTTCAAAAAATGACAAAAATAAGATAACAATTATGTGACCATTCCATGGACTCAAAAGTTTAAAATTTGCATCTAATTGAAATTAGGGATAAGAAATATTACATGATAGAAAGATAAAGAACCTCATTGGACTCTACTATGTTGATTCTTTTTTGTTAAATATACATAAGAAACCACCTCACAAAATCTTTGAAAAAAGTTGGGAGACTTAATATTGTATTAAATCCCTAGTTAGACTTTTTCTAAGAAATAAGTTACATACCTTGAAAATAGATTATGGTGGTTTTATGGATGAGTGTTTGCATGCATTCAATATTATTGTGACCCCATTTCACTCTATTAGAGTGAATATGGAGGATGATCATTGTATGACACATTTATATTTTATGTCAAATTCATGGGATCACTTGGTGATGGAAATTGGAAGCACCGAGCCTCAAAGGTATACATGGATGGGGTAGTGGTTGCTTTATTCTTAGAGGAGATGTGGCGAAAAAATTCCAAATCTATCAATGAGGCCCTATTATTTTTTAAAAGACCAAAGGAGAAAGACAAAAAAAAGTATAAAAATAAAAAACCTAGATCTAGATATTATGGGTTATCTAAACCTCCTAAAAATTACAAGGCTAGTTGTTGGAACTACGACAAGGTCAAAAAATTTAGAAGAGACTACAAAGAAACTAAGAAAATATAATAATTCTAATGACAAGTCTATTAGATCTTTCCAAGAGGATGATGAAGATACCTTTTTAATAACCTTGACAACACATTCATCCAAAAGTGTGTTATTGATAGACTTTGAAGCTTCCTTCAATAGGACCTCCCATCAAGGGTGGTTTTTAAAATATGATGGAGGGAAATTGTATCTTGGTGATGATTCTCATTTGATCATTATTAGTCATAGTAAATTCAAGTGATAAGATTCATTAAAGGATGAGTGAAGGGGATCAATGGTGTTATGTATATCTTGGGTAAATGACACAAAACCTATTATTAGCTGGCAAACTTAAGGATTCAATTATATAGGCTATTTTTTCGAGTGGAGGGTGTAAGATGATGTAAGGAGCTATGTTGATTTCTAAGGGTGTCCACATGAACACTTTATTTCAGCTAGATGCATGCACTATTTAATGTACTAGTTCTTATGTTCTTATAGTTGATGTGTAGAATCTATATCTTCACCATAAAAAACATCAATAATGAGGAGTGTTGTATTTGATTCTAATGACTATGATTTTTGGACCTACCTAAGTGAAATATTGCTTTTAAGAGCAAGTTACTTGTAGAGAAAATAATTCTATGGCACTAGATAATGGGTCATTTTGGTTAAAAGAGTCTAAGGACCCCGAAAAATAAAATTCTTGTCAAGGGGTCGAATAATTATATAGTCTCAAATTTGATATATGTGAACATTGTATATGTGGTAAATAGAACCATGTTTAGTTATATTCTAGTTCTTACAAAACCTCTAGGGTGTTGGACTTGCCTCATTCAAATGTATTGGTCATGATAATGTTCCTTCAATTTCCAATTCTTTGTATTGTGTATCTTGTATAGATGATTATTTTGGAAAAATATGAGTAAATATACTCAAGAGTTAATTTAAAAGTTTTAGTTAGTTTAAGGAGTTAAGGATTTTTTGAAAAATCATACTTGTAGGAAGATCAAAGATTTGAGGGCTAACCATGCTAACCAGTTTTGTTTCATAGATTTGTGCGATCCTTTTAAAAATGTCAAGTCCTAATGTGAGATGCTAGATAAAAACTAATAATGCAACAAGAGGAAATAACAAGATAAAAGGGCACCTCAATGATTAGCCTAAGAAAATGGATAACATGAAAGCAAGATAAACAAATTGATTGATGTTTGTTATACCTTCTATGCTGCTCTTTCCTTGGTTGGCCCTTGATTTTGAAGAGTTGTGTGCTCCTTTGATGACAAGCTATGTTGAATATGCAAAATGATATGCAAAGTGGATGAGGATGTGATGATTATGAGATGAGAGTTCAAATGAAAAATTGATAAGAGTTTGGTAGAAAAAGACTTGATCCCCAAAATGAGAGAAATGAGGGGGTATTTATAGGATAATTGGAATTCTCTAGAGAATTCAACAGTTGAGATTGATCCAACAAGATCAAGATGAAGGGCTATGGTGAATTGAGGACGCACAAGCCCTCACATCTTGACATGTGGAATGTGAGATGTCTTAGGGTGGAGTGATGTGGAAATGAGGTGGAAGGGAAGTACATGAGGTGGATCTTGGGGGATGAGAAGATTCCTTGGAGGAATAAAAGTGAATTAAAAATTCACAATGATTGGAAGAATCTAGTGGATAAGAGAGGGTTTCCAAAAAAGTGGGGATTTGCCACATGTGAGAGATGTGACAAGTTCAAGGTTCTAGAAGCCTTGGGCACATGTAAAATGACAAGTCACATTTGCATGGGGATAGGGTAAACATTGGAAGAATAAAAAGGAATTAAAAATTCCTTGGGGGATGGGGAGAGTTGACCAAGGTACTAATTAGGCTAATGACTTTGATTAAGGTTGTGCAAAAATAGGATTAGGATAATTAATGAGGGATTAGAGGCAAGTGGGAGATTATGGAGGATGTGACACTAATCTTGATTATGTGGTGCACATCCTAATCACAGATTAATTAATTTAATCCAGATTAAAAGAGGATTATGGAAAATGTGACAAGGAGAGAGAAAAAGAGGGGTTAAAAATTGATTTTTAATCAAAAAGGTTAAGTGACTAAATTAAATAAATTGTCTTATTTATTTAATTTAGAGAAGAAAAGGTGTAAGGTAAAGTATTTAATTATTTAATTACATACTTTGGGAACCTTAGGCAGAAAATAAAATAATGATTAAATAAATTATTTAATCACTATTAATGAAATAGATGAATAAAGTAGACGATTTTAATCACATGGAAGTGATCAAATTTAGATATCTACATTTTTCCCCTCTTCGAAGTACCGTTAGAATAACCATGCTTCGAAAAAAAGAAAATGCAGATGACTCTATAGAGGAAGTAACCAGAAGATGATGCCCCAGCGTGGGGAGGACTTGAGATGTCCCATTAGTGGGGGAATGGATGAAGATTATGGCCAAGAAAATAGATAAATGGGAAGGGTATGCCCCCTCAAGAGGGTGACAGGGGAAAAGAGAGGGGTCCCAGGTGACCTCTCGATAGGAAGAAACAGATGTTATGGTTGGAAAGAGGGAAAAAATTAGGCAAGTGATGAAGGAGGAAGAGATGGGGGAAAGGATGAGAGATGAGAGGGGATATGAAAATGACAATGTAAAGTGATGAAATAAAAAAATTATGATAAGCGATGGGAGATAAGGGTGAGCACAAATGGATTCAAGGAAAAATGTGATGTTGTCCCAGTCTAGGTACAAGCTAGGTTGGGCGAATGGTTGATGGAGTGTTGTTGATGAGGACATGATACATCCCAAAACTGTTGATGTATGCAGCTTCGGTCTGCACTTCCCAAGATTTGATTTATATCAAACATTTGATTTGCTAAAGGGTCGACCCTTATAAGTTCGTCATTCTTATCTTAACCTTGAGCCGACCTTAAGACATGTGAAATGTTTATTATGTAAAGGCCGACCTAAATGAAGAGGCGCCTATGTTGTATATATACAAGGTCATTTCTTTGGTATTGACACATTCATTCAAGCAAGTTCGCACTTTATACTCAAGAGCAGAATTCGCACCTTAGTAGCAGCAGTCCGATTTTCAAAAAGAAGACAGTCATTTATACCTTGAAGGAGGGCGAATATATTATCTTGTATTAGCCATTGTTGGGCTGAGTTGTAAGCAGAATTCTGTCACTGTGTTATCATATATATAAGAGAAATCATTTGCTGGGTTTTTCTCCCTCAAGAGGAGGGTTTTCCCAGGGTATCTTGTTGTGTTCATTATCTTATGTGTTGCATTTCTATTGAACTATTTATTATCTAATCTGATCTAAGAAACACTATCATGGTATCAAAGCGGGTGTGAAAAAGATCGTGATCAGATTCATATCTGTTAGTTTGCAACTCTCATTATCTTTTCTTTTCAGTCTATCTTCTAAATTTTTCAAGATGGTGAACAGTCTGAAAATCGAGGATAGACTCGAAGGGATCTTGAACTACACTTCATGGAGGTTCAAGTTCATGCTAACTTTGGAAGAGAATGATTTGGCCAAGTTTGTGAAAACAAAAGTTCCCGAACCTGAGGGGGAAGAAGAGAAGCTGCAATGGAGAAAGAAAGACACTAGGGCAAAGAAAGTATTGGTTGATTCCGTCAAGGATCATATTGTACCAATTATTTTCAAGTTGGATACAGCAAGAGAGATGTTTACAACCTTGGAAGAGATGTACGAAATCAATAACACCAGTCGAGCCCTTGCACTGAAGCAACAACTTCATCATGCGAAAATGGCGAAAGGAGAATTTGTTATTACATACTTCATGAGGATTTCAGAGATAAAAGATCAGCTCTCCACTATTGGTCACATGATTGATCATAAAGAACTGAATATGCTTGCTCTCAATGGTCTTCTGCTTTCATGGGAGGCATTCATTCAAGGAATCAGTGCAAGATCTGAACTTCCCAAGTTTGATCGTTTGAGGATTGACTGCATTCAAGAGGAGTCAAGACTAACAGCAAGAGGAATTGGTCAAAGCTCAAAGAATGAAGAATTACAAGTTCTTGCCTCTCATTCATCAAACAAAGGAAAAGGCTTTAAGAAAGGATTCTTCAAGAGGAATCGAGAAGATGGAAATGATGATGCTCCTACCTTCAAAAGGAAACGAGACATGTCCAAGATTCAATGTTTTCGTTGTGATAAGTATGGTCACTTTGCGAGGGTTTGCCCTCAACGACCTAAGCTTCAAGTTGCCACTGCAGATGTTGAAGAAGTCGCTCCACAAAAGGACTCCAGTGATTATCTATTTTATTCAGCCTTGTCTAGCAATGTTTCTACTGACTCTAACACTTGGTTGATTGATAGTGGTGCTTCTAGGCACATCACCGGGTTCAGAGGTCACCTTTCAAACTTAATGGAGAGCAACTCCAGTGATCAAGTTGTTATTGGAGATGATGCTAGATATTCTGTAAAAGGGATTGGAAATTCCACTCTTCACTTGGATTTTGGAATTTCTTTGGAGTTGAATGATGTACTGTTCGTACCAGGGATAAAGAGGAACCTTGTCTCAATTTCAGCATTAGAAGACAAGGGTTATCAAGTTGCCTTCTCTAAAGGGAAAGTTCTTATATGGGCAAAGAACTCTAGCTTCAAATTTGCTCAAGTGATTGGGGTTAGACATGAATGTCTCTACAGGCTGTGCACTCGTCCTCTTCAAGCACTTGTGCATAACAGTACCAGCATGTGTGATCTTTGGCATCGAAGATTGGATCACATTCACTTTCGTGCTCTACCTATCATGGAGAAGATGGTCACCGGTCTTCCGAAATTCGATCAAGAACATGAGGTACATGCAAGGGATGTGCCCTAGGCAAGAACACAAAGGGTACGTTTCATTTCAGTGAAAGTAGATCTAAATGTATTCTTGATCTCATTCATTTTGATTTGCGTGGTCCAATGTCTATTGCATCATCTAGTGGTTTCTTGTATTATATTATTTTCATTGATGATTACTCTAGAAAGACTTGGATTTATTTCTTGAGATCTAAAGAATCAGAAGAAGTATTAGATAGATTCAAAGAATTCAAAGCACAGATTGAAAACCTATCTGGGAAGAGGATCAAAGTATTGAGATCTGATAATGGTGGAGAATACACTTCTGTCACATTTCGAGACTTTTGTATTGAAGCAGGGATTAAGAGGGAGTTCAGTGTTCCCTATAATCCACAACAAAATGGTATCACTGAAAGGAAGAATAGGTCTATTGTAGAAGCAGTGAAAGCTATGATCCAATATCAAGACTTACAAATCTCTCTTTGGGCTGAAGCATCAAGAACAACTGTCTATGTTCAAAATAGGAGTCCCCACAGGATCTTAGAGAATAAAACTCCTGAAGAAGCATTCTCAGGCGTGAAGCCTGAAGTTAGTCATTTGAGGATCTTCGGTTGTCCAGTCTATGTTCATATTCCAAAGGAAAAGAGAACAAAGCTAGAACCTTATGGGAAGAAATGAATTCTTGTAGGCTACAGTGAGACATCAAAAGCTTATAGGATTTACATTCCAGGATAGAAATCTATTGAGATTAGTAGAGATGTCACATTTGAGGAAGATGTTGCTTACAAAAGGTCCAAAGGCACTCCTATGGAGATCGATGAAGAAGAACCTCCTCAAGATATGGAAGTTGACCATATTCTAGAGAATCTGAAGGAGGATACAAAACCTAAAGAAGATATTGATCCAGCTGAGCCTTTGGATCCTACTGATGGGCCTCTAGACATTGTGATTGGAAAGAAAAGACCTCTTTGGGCTCGCAGGACAATGCAGGAAGCAGAAAGGTTTGCAGCTCCAAGAGGAGCTTTCAGAGAAAGCAAGAGACCTCACAAGTTCTCTAGTTATGTTGCCTTGATGAGTCAGATTATTGAGTCAGAGCCTTCAAATGTTGAAGAAGCTTCTAGTCATCAAGTATGGAAGGATGCCATGATTGAGGAGTATCAGTCTATACTTAAGAACGATGTTTGGGATATAGTTCCTAGACCCAAAGACAAATCTGTGGTGTCTTCTAAGTGGCTCTTCAAGATCAAGCATGCAGCTGATGGGAGCATTGAGAAACACAAGGCTAGATTTGTGGCTAGAGGGTTCTCACAAAAAGAGGGAGTTGACTATGAAGAAACTTTTGCTCCTGTGGCTCGTTACATGTCTGTTAGAACCATCATTGCTATTGCTGCATCTAGAGGATGGAAGATTCACCAAATGGATGTAAAGACAAATTTTCTGAACGGCATAATAGAAGAAGAGGTTTACATTGAGCAACTAGAAGGATTTGAGGTGCATGGGAGAGAGTCTCATGTCTGCAAGCTGAAGAAGGCCTTGTATGGTCTTAAACAAGCTCCTCATGCTTGGTATGAAAGAATTGATCAGTATCTTTCAAGTCTGGGTTTCTCAAAGAATGATGCAGATTCTAACCTCTACTTCAAAATAGTTAATGGTGAAGCATTAATTTTGGTTTTATATGTTGATGACTTGATCATTACTGGTGAAGAACATCTAATTCTAAAATGCAAGAAGGAATTAGCTTCAGAGTTTGAGATGAAGAATCTAGGTCTTATGCATTACTTTCTTGGCTTAGAAGTTTGGCAAAAGCCAGATGAGATGATTCTAAGTCAAGGCAAGTACATTGTTGACATTCTCAAAAGGTTTGGTATGATTGACTGCAAACCTATGTCTGGACCCATGGAGACTAATTTAGATAAGTTGAAAGAAGCTGCAGCTAGTTCAGAACTAGTGGATTCTACGATGTATAGACAGTTGATTGGTTCATTGATGTATCTAGTCAACACTAGACCTGATATTTGCTATGCAGTGAGTGCACTTAGCCAGTTTATGTGTGAACCAAAGCAAATACATCTTGTAGTAGGGAAACATATCCTGAGATATTTATGTGGCACAATTGGATATGGGTTGAGATATTCTTCAAATGTGGATTTGGAGCTACATGGTTTTACTGATTCTAATTGGGCAGGATGTGTTTCAGATCGGAAGAGTACCTCTGGTTGTTGCTTCATTATGGGGACTGCTATGATCTCCTGGTGTAGCAGGAAACAGTCTTCAGTGGCCTTGAGTACAATTGAAGCAGAGTATATAGCAGCTTGTGTGGCAGCTCGTGAGGCAGTGTGGCTTCGTAAGCTTCTTGTAGGATTGTTTGGACAATCAATGGAGCCTACTATTATACACTATGATAATCAAAGCTGTGTGAAGCTTTCTGTCAATCCTATGTTTCATGACAGAACAAAACATGTTGAGATCAAGTACCACTATATTAGAGATATGGTGCAAAGGAAAGCTATACAGTTGAGGTATATCAGCACTGAAGAGCAAACGGCAGACATTCTCACCAAGCCTCTCGCCAGGATTAAGTTTGTTTACTTCTGAGAGAAACTTTGTATGGTGGAGAATGTAGCCTTGACTAAGAAAGAGTCTCAGTAATCAGTGATCCTTGATTGATAATGCAATTCTCTGCTGAGAGAGAGTTGAGGTGCAAGCCCTTGATAATGCAATTCTTTGCTGAGAGAGAGTTGAGGTGTAAGCCCTTGATAATGCAATTATCTGCTGAGAGAGAGTTGAGGTGTAAGCCCTTGATAATGCAATTCTCTATTGAGAGAGATTTGAGGTGAAAGCCCTTGTTTCCATCCTCTGGGAGAAGCTATGGTGGAAGTCATGTGTGTGACTCCATGACAACATCATGTGAGGGGATCCGTGATGAGTTTATACCATCTATGGGAGTAGCCATAATGGTTAATATCACGTTGAGGTGATATTCTATTTTGTTTTCATTCTAATATGATGTGTCTTGTGCAGGTGGAAGTTCATCCCTAGCTGAGAGGGAGTGTTGATGTATGCAGCTTCGGTCTGCACTTCCCAAGATTTGATTTATATCAAACATTTGATTTGCTAAAGGGCCGACCCTTATAAGTTCGTCATTCTTGTCTTAACCTTGAGCCGACCTTAAGACATGTTAAATTTTTATTATGTAAAGGCCGACCTAAATGAAGAGGCGCCTATGTTGTATATATACAAGGTCATTTCTTTGGTATTGACACATTCATTCAAGCAAGTTCGCACTTTATACTCAAGAGCAGAATTCCCACCTTAGTAGCAGCAGTCCGATTTTCAGAAAGAAGACAGTCATTTATACCTTGAAGGAGGGCGAATATATTATCTTGTATTAGCCATTGTTGGGCTAAGTTGTAAGCAGAATTCTGTCACTGTGTTATCATATATATAAGAGAAATCATTTGCTGGGTTTTTCTCCCTCAAGAGGAGGGTTTTCCCAGGGTATCTTGTTGTGTTCATTATCTTATGTGTTGCATTTCTATTGAACTATTTATTATCTAATCTGATCTAAGAAACACTATCAAAAACAACACAAGGATAGGGAAGGATACATCATGGTGAGGATGAGGATGAGTGTTGTTGATGAGGGAATGATACATCCCAAAACAACACAAGGATAGGGAAGGATACATCCCACTGATGATGAGGATGAGGATGAGTGTTGTTGACGAGGGAATGATACATCCCAAAACAACACAAGGATAGGGAAGGATACATCCCACTGATGATGAGGATGAGGATGAGTGTTGTTGACGAGGGAATGATACATCCCAAAACAACACAAGGATAGGGAAGGATATGTCCCGATGAGAGTGTTGTTGATGAGGGAAGGATACATCCTAAAACAACACAAGGATAGGGAAGGATACATCCCACAAATGATAAGAATGATGATGAGGATGATGATGATGATGATTGGATCAAGGCTTGCAGCAAGGCTAAGACCAAGAGTGTGATTAGATTATTTGAATGGATGAGGATGGGGGAGATATGGAATGAAAAATGAAATGCAATCCTAATGCAATTTGCCATCCTTAGAGCATTGATTTTTGCTATAGCATAAGACACTGGGCGTTAGGGTATGTAAACCAAGACGAATTAATGTCAAATTTATAAAACAAACACAACAAACAAGAAGGTTATCCCAACACCCCAAAGTCGTGATGACTTTGGTTGGGCCAAGTATTGGAATAACCATAAGCACAAAAGGATTCCCCAACGTAACACAAGACCTCAGGGATCTTGGTGGGTACTATGTGGGACAACCAAGAAGACATAAACAAAGAAATGAGCAAGATATGCCCCTGTGTTGACTAGTCAAAGCACACCATGAGATGATGGATCAAGGTGACCAGGACAAGTGATGATAGGGAGCTCAAATGATAAAAAAAAGCCAAAAGCATCAAAATATCATAATCAATTTCAAATGTCCTTTGCCATAGGATCAAGATGATGGATGGGGTCGATGAGGTTTGTTAGGAAGGATACATCTTGTTGAGACCAAAGATGGAGGATAGATTGGTTGATCGACATGAAGTAGGATAGCAGAAACCGATTGGATCTTGTGATACATATGACTATTGTTTGTAAGCACTAGCTAGGATAGGGAAATACTTGATGACACGACAAGAGGACAAGACGACAAGTTAATAGGACTAACACACCCTAAAGAACTAGGGGCTCGAGGGTTGATCAAAGATCAACTTTGCCTACATGAAAGCGTAGAACCCTTGTAGTTCAGGATAAAAGATCATGGATACAAGCAGAAAGAGGACAATGAAGACCTCGATGGATGACAAAGACCAAATGGAAAAAATGCCTAGGGGGCCGATCAAATGATGGACCTTGCCTACGTGAAAGTGCAGGGGAAACGTAGTTCAACACAAGGCCAAAGACAAACGATGGAAGAGGACAAGACAAACAAATGATAGAACCTCGGGGGCGGATCAAATGATCGACCTTGCCTACATGAAAGCACAAGGGCAACGTAGTTTGACAAGAGACCGACGAAAGACAATGGATACGGGATGATGAGATGACCATGATAAAATGATGGAGCAGATATGATGAGCCAGGATAGGCTGTGCGGATGGGATGGTCGATATGTTGGATGTGGGTTATGCGAAGCTCGGGGTTGGGATAGGGATCTAGATTATTAGGAGATGAATTGGGATGATGATAGGATGTATAGATGAATGATGAAGAGTGATAAGATATTAGAAAGATGTAGAAATAGATAGGAGTGATGGTAGTGAGATAACATGGCATTGGATTGCATGAGGGTAGCCTATAACTAGATACCAATGACAAGGGATAATAGAGGGAAATGGATGGATGGATAAGAAGATGCTAGAATAAGTGGGTAGATGAGTGATGAAGATTGGAAAGATGTGAGAAATAGAGAGGAATGGTGATAGTGAGATAGTATGGAATTGGATTGCATGGAGGTAGCCTATAGCTAGATTAGGAGATGGAAGGAAAATGGATGGATTGGTAAAGAGGTGGAGATAGAAAGAGGCTAGGACAGATGGATAAAAGAATAAGTATTTGGAAATATGACATGGATTATTGGGTAGATAAATGGATGG
Source organism: Sequoiadendron giganteum (assembly GCA_007115665.2). NCBI lineage: Eukaryota > Viridiplantae > Streptophyta > Pinopsida > Cupressales > Cupressaceae > Sequoiadendron > Sequoiadendron giganteum. The sequence goes on from CM021103.1 coordinate 254,320,711, forward strand.
GGAGATAAGGATAAAAAGATGGAAAAGGACTAGTGGATGGGTAGATGGGAAGATAAGGATGGGGGGATGGGTGGTGTCACCAAGGACTAAGACACAAAGAAGGAGATGCCCCCACTCTAGATGTGTCATGTGTGATGAGGCAAGAGGGATGGGGAAATAAAGGAGCAAACGGATATGGATTGTAGTAGGATGGGTGGGCAAGGAAAGTAGACGGATGGGGATAGGATGCATGGATTATAAAAGTAGATGGGGAGGATAAGGAAAATGATAGTGGATGAAGGGAAAATATGCCAAGAGATGTCCAAAGCATGTATATATATGTGCCCCTATCGTTATCAAGATCACAAGGAAGATGGAGGGACTGAGATATGAATGGGAGATGATGGGTAAGATGCGGGAGATAGGAAGATGTAGGAGATGGAGGAAAGGAATGTGTAAGTGGATGTTGCCTCTAATCATGGAAGGAGACTAGATGAATATATATGCACGATGCCTATTTGTGAGGTTTTCATCATGGTACTTATCCAAGGTGCTTGTTTTCCAAGTTTTCACCATTGGACGAATAATTTTCTCTTTACTATTTTCTTTTTTTACTTTTTTGATTTTTTGGATTTTTTCTAACTTTTTTGGACTAGGATGTGGACGAAGATGGATAAAGATATGGATATGTGGATTTAGGGGATAGTTGATAAGGAGATGGATGGACGCAAGCATCAAGTTTCCTATGAGGTAATAAGAGCCCATGTTTGAATCAACTATTTAGATGTTAGTACAACCTTATTAGAATGGATGGATCATGCAAGAGGATGGATTAAAGGGATTTGATGGGGGAGATATGGGGGATAGTGGATGGGATGTTGGAAAGTGTATGGATGGAATGATGGAGTGGATGTGTGATGGGGGAAGGTGTTTAGGACCAACATTGGCACATGTGGTAGATGTGAAATGATAGGAGGGTTTATGGGTGGATAATGTGGCGATAATGGAGGCATTGGGGTAGGGAATTTTGGGACATAAGGACCCAAAACAGATTTAGGAGATGGAGGATGTGAATGATTTTGTGGGGGAATAGCAACTTTGGATGTTGTTATGGACTTTTCATTTGAAGGTATGGCACCTTTTTTCTTTGGGATCCACATGGTTTTGATTTTTGCTTCGGTGGGCCTTTGTGGCCTTTTGGATTGATGTGGATTTTGGACTTGATTTTTATTTTCTTCAACATGTCTTTTGAAGGGTACATGAGGAGCTTTAGATTCATGTGGACATTTGGATTTATACATTTTTTCTTTGGCATCCAAAGTTCTTTTAGTAGCAAGGGGATAGATGCAAGGAGATGGATGATGTGTGGATGGAGTGATAGAGGTAGGCATTTGATGAGGAACTGTGGATGGATAATGTGTAGGTATGTGCCTTTGTTGATCCTGATTAGGAGTTATGAAGGTAGGATTTTTATGTTGTGTATGAGGGAGAGGGGGTGGATGAATGAAAGGATGAATAGGATAAGATGGAGGGGGTGATTTTGGGATATAAGGACCCAAAATAGATTGTGTATATGGAGGATGTGTGGGGTTTGATGGAGGGATATAAGAACCCATAGTAGATGGAGGATGAGAAATGATGGATAGAGGGACATAAGGACCCAAAATGGATTTAGAGGATGAGGGAGGAAGATGGATGGTTGTTTTGAGGTAATATGATGGAGGAGGGGGGATGGCGGCAAATGACTTGGTAGAACGATGGAAAGGACCTCTTGTGCCTTTAGAAGAGGATCGTTTAGGATGTACAAAGGTTGTACCAACATCTTTAGAGTGTGGGTTTTGGGAGATATATCCAAGACCATGTGTGCCTGGATTTTCTTTGACTTGAATGGGATCTAACATTCCTTGCTCATGAAGGCCTAAACCTTTTCCTTGATAGCTCATGTTTTTGAGCATGTGATCTATGGTAGAATTCTTATTCTTTTGGAGGCATGATGCGAGTGTGTTAGCAGGTGGAGGAGGAAAGGTGGTGCCTATACTTTGTTTTTCTTCTGTAAGAAGGCCACCACAGATAAGTGTAATGTGACCAAGGTGGTACAAAAGTGGTGTTGGGATTGGTGATGAAGGATCATGCGATGGAGATGAAAGGATATCCGCATCAGGAGGAATGAGTGATAAGGGATCGGGAGAGGAATTGGGGAGTGTGATGGGATCTGGATTTAAGGTAGTGGATGATAAGGGCACATGAGATGGAGTGATTGGATCTTGAATGCAAAGGGGATCAAGGGATGGAGTGGATGAGCTAGTGTGATATTGAGATGGGGTGGATGGGAGGATAGGAGCATGACTTGGTTGAGGATAAGAATCATGAGATGGGATGGATGGGGATTATGATCATTGGATGTAGTGGATGGGATGGTAGGATCTTGATTTGGAGGAGGGGATATGCGTGTATGCTTTGGATCAATCTCTTGGCATGACTCATCTTGTGGGGGATGTATGATGATGGAAGAGTGTTGGAGGGACTCCTAAATTGGGGGAGATAGGAGGATGGAGGATTCATGAAGTTCATTGGATTGAAGTTTGTGAATATTAGGAACTGGAGGAGGGGATTGGATGTTTTCAATGGATTGGGTGTATCTAGTAGGAGAAGATGGGGATTCAATGGATTCAATGGGTTTGACTGGCTCAGCCGTTTGGACAATGTTAGGAATGGTGATGGGAGGGATAGGTATAGGATGGAGGAGGACCTCATCACTAGTGACAGTACATGATAGAGTGGGAGGGCATGGTGTAGGATGGAGGAGGGCCTCATCATTAGTGACAGTGCATGATAGAGTGGGATGGCATGGTGTCTCTTCTGTCATGAGTCCTTGGGCAATATTTGGAAGAGATGTAGGATTAGGTAGAGTGATGGGAATGGATGGAGGATCAGGGATGGATGGAGGATTAGGATTAGGGATTGGTGGATTAGGATTAGACGTGGGGATGTGATTGGATGGAGTACTAGGAGGAGATGGAGGATTAGGATTAGATGAAGGGATGAGAATGGATGGAGGACTAGGAGGAGATGGAGGATTATGATTAGATGAGTGGATGGGATTGGATGTAGGACTAGGAGGAGATGGAGGATTATGATTAGATGAGTGGATGGGACTAGATGGAGAACTAGGAGTGGTTGGAGGAGATGGAGGATTATGATTAGATGAAGGGATGGGATTGGATATAGGACTAGGAGGAGATGGAGGATGAGGATTAGGAATTGGTGGATTAGGATTAGGATTAGACATGGGGATGGGATTAGATGGACTAGAAGGAGATGGAGGATTAGGATTAGGGATTGGAGGATTATAGTTATGGATTGGTGGGTTAGATGACTGGATGGGTGGATGAGGATTAGATGTAGAACTAGGAGGAGATGGAGGATTATGATTAGATGAGTGGATGGGACTAGATGGAGGACTAGGATGAGATGAAGGAATAGGGTTAGGGATTGGAGGATTAGATGAGTGGATGGGACTTGATGGAGGACTAGGAGTGGTTGGAGGTGGGTTATGTTTAGATGGAGGATTAAGATATAATGTGGTGAAAGGGGGAGTGATGTGGGAGGATGTGTATGATGAATGAAGATAGGGGAATGTAGATGTTGGATTAGGTTGGGGAGATTGGGATGGTGGGTGATAGTAGGAAGATGTAGATGAAGGATTAGAATGGGGAGATGTGGAATTAATGTAAGGATATTGGGATGGGGGATTATGATAGGAAGGTGTGGATGTTGGATTAGGATGGGAAGATTGATGTGGTGGACCACCATAGGAAGACATGCACGGTGAGTTGGCATAGGAGGATATGGATGCTAGATTAGGATGAGAGGATTGAGATGGTGGATTAAGATAGGAGGAATATTGGGATGAGGGATTGTGATAGGAAGGTGTGAGTGTTGGATTAGGATGAGAAGATTGGGATGTGGGATTAAGGTAGAGGTATTGGGATTGTTGATGATGATGAGGATAAGAGGATGTGGATGTTGGATATGATAGAGGTTGAAAGGGAGGACATGATGAATATGTTGATGGTGAGGATGTTGGATATCCTTTGTCAAGGGTAGCATAAGGACCATTATTAGATGCGAACGAAGGTATGGTGGGATAGTTCAAAGAAGTAGTGGGATTTTGGAAGGCAGATGGAGAGAGCTTGCTAGCAACGATATCATCAAGGGGATCTATATAACAATCTTCATGATCAACAAGATTTTCGTTATCATCATCAACGTAATTAGGATTCCCCTTGACTACTATTATTGGTCATGTGAGAGGGGGATAAGGATTTATGATGGATACAAATTAGCAGGAAAGAATAGATGATGGATAGAGAACTAGGATGGATTGAAAGCTGATATGGGGATAAGATGAAAGCTCAGATTGGGATTGAATAAAAGCTCAGATTAGGATGATGGGATTAATGCTCAGATTAGAACTGGATTGGAGCTTAGATTGGGATTGGATCAGAAGAGATGATAGGATTGATTTGAAACCAAGATCATGGGTTTTAACTAGAGGACGTAAGGTGTTGACAATCAGATTTTTGCCAAATTTAGTAGTTTTCAAAAATTGTCAAATTTTTCCATTTTAGGAAACTTCATAGGAATACATTTGAAAGTCCAAGTTTTTTCCCCAAAAATACCCAATACTAAAATAGGATGAATTGTCCACTAACATACCAAATCTGAGATATTGATTTAGAGTTATTAATGAAAGTGTTTTTTCAAAAACTGGAAAAAAACACTAAATTGTGATTTTGAGGGTCAAGATGAAACTTTGGAGGTTTGAAAATGTGCTAAAAAGTGGTCCAACTTATCCTAGGTAGATGGGAATCCACATGCCAGCTCATAACGCAACCACCCATAAAATTTCAACCAAAACCCACATCCGAGTCAAAAGTTATGGCCTTTGAAAGTTTTTGTATAAAAGTCAAAACCTTCAAAATTGATAATTGGAATGGATGATTTCATGACATATCAATTTGATGATTTGGATGAGGATTGGTGGATCGATCAATTTGATGATGTAGATGAGGATTGAATTGATTGAATTTGTTTGGATCAATTGATGATGTATCAATTTGATGATTTGGATTGGATTGGATTTGATTGGATGATGGGAGTTTGATTGGATTTGGATGATGCTAGATTTGGATAGATGAATGTTTAGGATGATCAAATGGTTAAACAGAGACTTGGGGTGGTCAAAAAAAGTTCTAGAATGGTTAAATGGATGAAACCATCCGTTCAGTGGAGTGTATCTGCACTTCTGCAGTAAAAACTATCAGAAATGTTGGATCATAGGGGCGTATCCGCACTTCTGCAGAAAAAAATGTTGAAACACGGGGGCAAGTTCGCCCCTCTGTAGTGGAAAATGCTGAAATAGGGGGGCAAGTTCGCCCCTTTGTAGTGGAAAAAGTTGAAATAGGAGGGCAAGTTCGCCCCTCTGCAGTGGAAAATATTGAAACAGGGGGGCAAGTTCGTCCCTCTGCAGAAAAATAGCAACTTGGTTTGGATGAAGGATTTTGACAAGGACTTGAAATGATTCGATGACGGTTTGACTTATCAAAATTTGCTGGTTTTTCACAGAAAGATACTTTGAACAAGCACAATCCTATGATTAGTGTTAAGGGGTATGGCCAGCAAAGGTCTTACTCTAGGATGAACAAAGTTTCTAAGGAGTCCTTGATATACGCTCGGTATGTGAGACACAAATCGTGAACACCAGTCCATCACAAGCGTGAGTCGGGAACCCCTGCGAGATACTGAAAGGTTCAGACCAATTCTTCACGTCTATCTAGGTATCACCCTAGCTACAACGCTTTGCCAATTACGACGTAACTGGATTGGGGTACAACTTTCCCCCCTTTATATACCTCGCCGGTACGTGTGGTTGGGATCGTCCCTTGGGGTAATGAAATCCCCAAGTAGGTCCCGCTAAGAAGAAGACACTAATCGTTTCCAACTACCCCCTTCGGATCCGCACAATGTGCAAAGGAGGAAGGTGAAAACAAACTAATGCCCCCTTAGGGTAAAACAAATAAAACAGACACAACAAGCAGCAAATGTTACTTTCCCCTAATTATACTAAGTAAATAGATAAAGCAGTAAGGAAAGACTTCAAAAATCAGAATAAAACAAAGGCCCTGCAAGCAAATGTTAGTTGTTTTATCTCCTTTTTCTTTATGATTTTTAGCAAAACACTCAAGATATTAGCAAGAAATCTGACTTCACCCACCAACAAATAGGGTTAGAGGATTAGAGCACAAAACAACAAAAGAAAGGGACAAAAACAAAGCTGAAATGCACTTTTTTACCTTTCGGAATGTGCTATTTAGGGCAAATCCGCCCCTCTGCAGTGAAAAATGCTGAATCGGGTGGGAAAATCCGCCCCTCTACAGTGAAAAATGCTGAATCCGGTGGGAAAATTTGCCCCTCTGCAGTGAAAAATGCTGAATCAGGTGGGCAAATCCGCGCCTTTGCAGTGAAAAATGCTGAATCGGGTGGGCAAATCCGCCCCTCTGTAGTGAAAAATACTGAATTGGGTGGGCAAGTCCGCCCCTTTGCAGTGAAAAATTCTGAATCGGGTGGGAAAATCCGCCCCTCTGCGACTTGAACTTGTAAACAAGCTAAACAACAAAAAACGTAAAAGAAAGAGAACCCTTTGTGGGTCCCACCAGGCGTGCCAGAAATGTGATTCTTTTAAAAATGTCAAGTCCTAATGTGAGATGCTAGATAAAAATTAATAATGCATCAAGAGGAAATAACAAGATAAAAGGGCACCTCAATGATTAGCCTAAGAAAATGGATAACATGAAAGCAAGGTAAACAAATTGATTGTTGTTTGTTATACCTTCTATGCTGCTGTTTCCTTGGTTGACCCTTGATTTTGAAGAGTTGTGTGCTCCTTTAATGACAAGCTATGTTGAATATGCAAAATGATATGCAAAGTGGATGAGGATGTGATGATTATGAGATGAGAGTTCAAATGGAAAATTGATAAGAGTTTGGTAGCAAAAAACTTGATCCCCAAAATGAGAGAAATGAGGGGGTATTTATAAGATAATTGGAATTGGAATTCTCTAGAGAATTCAACGGTTGAGATTGATCCAACAAGATCAAGATGAAGGGCTATGGTGAATTGAGGACTCACAAGCCCTCACATCTTGACATGTGGAATGTGAGATGTCTTAGGGTGGAGTAATGTGGAAATGAGGTGGAAAGGAAGTACATGAGGTGGATCTTGGGGGATGAGAAGATTCCTTGGAGGAATAAAAGTGAATTAAAAATTCACAATGATTGGAAGAATCTAGTGGATAAGAGAGGGTTTCCAAAAAAATGGGGATTTGCCACATGTGAGAGATGTGACAAGTCCAAGGTTCTAGAAGCTTTGGGCACATGTAAAATGACAAGTCACATTTGCATGGGGATAGGGTAAACATTGGAAGAATAAAAAGGAATTAAAAATTCCTTGGGGGATGGGGAGAGTTGACCAAGGTACTAATTAGGCTAATGACTTTGATTAAGGTTGTGCAAACATAGGATTAGGGTAATTAATGAGGGATTAGAGGCAAGTGGGAGATTATGGAGGATGTGACACTAATCTTGATTAAGTGGTGCACATCTTAATTAATTTAATCCGGATTAAAAGGGGATTATGGAGAATGTGACAAGGAGAGAGAAAAAGAGGGGTTAAAAATTGATTTTTAATCAAAAAGGTTAAGTGACTAAATTAATTAAATTGTCTTATTTATTTAATTTAGAGAAGAAAAGGTGTAAGGTAAAGTATTTAATTATTTAATTACATACTTTGGGAACCTTAGGCAAAAAATAAAATAATGATTAAATAAATTATTTAATCACTATTAATGAAATAGATGAATAAAGTAGACGATTTTGATCACATGGAAGTGATCAAATTTAGATGTCTACAATTTTTATAGATTGTTTATGTTGGAAAATGTGTCTCAACTTACCGGCATCGACCTCTGTTAAAGGCTTGACGAATTTATGCCCGTATCGCTTTACTGCGGTGTTTTCCTTTCGGTTGGCTCAACCCTTTGGTCATTGAGACTTTGTTTGATTGGCGAGGCTCTGAGGGTTGTTACAACGATGGGCCGATGAGTATGGAGTTGGAAAATTTTTGGTTGCCTTGCCTTCGTCAGTGGAACAATCATCTATTGGCAAAAGGAAATGCTTTGTCCCACCGATTTTTTGATGCCTTCCATTAATGACTGCTATCGTCTTCATCTGACAGTGCTGACTGCTTTCCATGACATATGAAGGCAAGTACCACTATTTACCTTTTTAGCTGAGTGAAATCGCTTGTGCACTTGATGCATGGTGGCTTGTCAAAATGGTGAGCGCAACAAACTGATGGTGGCCCCCCCCTTGAGTTGCTTTATGCAAGGGGATGTTTGGCTGTGGACACTTGTCGACATCTTGGGAGTTCCCTAGGGAATCTAGCGGATGGCGCTAGAGATTCCCCGAAGGAGCTCCAACAGCTTCCACATAGGCCGAGCAAAGTGCGCGAGTGATGGATGCATGGCGTGTGGAACCCGATATTGCTAGCGGACCATGTTTTGGTGTGTGTGGATTTCATCAGCCCTGAAACGTGATGGAACAGTGAGCGATAGCAAAGGGAGATCGACCAAGCAACAAAAAAAATGGCAGTGCAACACGTGGCATTTTCTCATCGATTGTTTTTGCATTGTTGTTGCAAAACAAAGTTTATTGTCGAAAGCTGGATTGGTGAAAAGCGATATCTTATACAGTTATTGTGTGATCGGATTTTGGCAGTTGGCAGAGCCCGAATTGTGTTTTCTCTACAACAAATTTATTGCAGGAGTGGCTCAATGTAGGATTGCAAGTGGATCTGATCCAAGATTGATTTGGCATGTCAGTGAAGAACTGAATTTAATGCACCCTAATTGGTGGTTGTAGAGGGACTAGTAATAGTCGGTCTTGACATGTAATTGATAGAACAAATTTGATAATACTGTGAGAGAGGTCGGGAGGGTCTTGGGTTTTTCGCTGTATGCCAAAATAGCATTGTAATAGTGAGTGCTACTGTGAGCTAACTATCAGAGAGTGAGGGCTGTAACTTTGTATGTAATATTTTGCTTACTGTAATACAAAGTGTCTTTCTCTTGGTGTGGTGGGTTTTTTTACTCGAAAGAGTTTTCCCACATAAATTTGGTGTTATCTCTGAAATAATTTTATTTTTGTTACTCTCGTTTTCCCTACATGTGTTCATCTTATGTGTTTTAATCTTTTAAAACTAGTCTTTGCACATCTCCTCTATGGTTAGAGTGTTAAGAAAGCGTTTCCGCACCGTTTGCTTTTCCTTACAAGTGGTATCAGAGCCTAGCCAGTTGTGTTATCCTTGTTAGTTGGGTTGGTTTTTTGTGCTAATACTATTCCAGTGGGAGTCTTGTAAAATTAGAACTTAGTTCTATCTAAGATGGCGAGTACATCAGGAAGAGTTGATATCGATAAATTCAATGGCAACAACTTTGAGTTGTGGAAACTCAAAGTGGAAGACCTGTTGGTGGATATAGGCCTCTGGGTAGCCGTGTCTGGAACTATGTCACAAGGTATGGAGCAAGAAGATTGGGATCTCACAGATAGAAAGGTGAGAGGTCTGATAAGATTTTTTCTAGCCAATTCTATACTCCTGAATGTCCATGAGGAGAAGTCTACAACTTCGTTATGGAAGAAGCTTGGCAATATTTATCAGGGAAAGTCTCTGGTAAATAAGGTATTCCTGAGGAAGAAGTTGTACTCCTTGAAGATGGACGAAGGTACATTTGTTGTAGACCATATGAACTCATTAAATATGAGTGTTTCTTAGTTGGCATCTATGGGTGTAAAGATAGAGGAGGAGGATCATTGCATGCTCCTATTATGTTCATTACCTGACACTTGGGATTATTTGGTGATGGTTATTGGAAGTACGACTGCTATTTTCAAGCTGGAAGACGTGGTTGCTTCATTGCTGTTTGAAGAGATGCGAAGGAAGTCTTATGAGATGGCCAAAGAGGCCCTTGTTGTTCGAGGTAGATCGAAGGAGAAAGGCAAGAAGAAGGACAAGAAGTCAAGATCTAAATCTGTAGGGAGATCAAAGTCTCCTGGTAAAAAGTCCATGGTGAAATGCTGGAATTATGGGTAGGATGGTCATATCCAAAAGGATTGAAAGGAGGAGGAGAAGAAGAAGAGTAACTCTTCAGACTATGACTCTCCTCAAAGTGATGTAGATGCCTTCATTGTAGCCTATGCAACTCAGGTATTAGATGATGTCTAGCTGGTTGACTCGGGTGCATCTTTTCACATGACATCTCATAGAGAATGGTTCACTAAGTACAAGAAGTATGATTGTGGAAAGGTGTACTTGGCAAGTGATTCAACGCTAGAGATTATTGGCTATGGAAGAGTCGGAATTTAGTATTCTGACAGTAGAGTCAAAGGTATTGGTGGCGTATTGCATATACTAGGTTTGGCTCAAAATTTACTTTCT